>CM039095.1:24021077-24058999 GCA_022113865.1 Chimonanthus praecox
TTGGATGCTTTCCAAATATTTCCATTAATTTCCAAAATTAAAATCATTTTATGCTTTCCAAATTTAAGTATTGCCATGATACATAGAAATAATCCATTATTAAAAATAATAACCGTCCTTCCTTTCTAATCAATTAAAATCCTCAAATTCATAAATTTATCTGGTGGGGTTCGGCCATACACCATGGCCGAACCTCACCCCTCCAAACATCACATTACATTCTCATCAAACTCCCATAAAAATTCATGAACATATTTGGTGGGGTTCGGCCATACGCCATGGCCGAACCTCACCCCTTTTCTTCCATTCTTTTGATCTTATATCTTAGCCATAATCAAATCATGGTTCGGTCATGCAATGGCCGACCCATATCCTTAACCATATCTCCATTTAAAATCCTCTTAAAACATAAGTATAAATCCATTATCTTCATGCTTGAAACCCCATAGATTTATTAAGAACTTCCATGGTTTTTATCATTCCAACTTCATTAAATAAACCATGTGCTTCCATTATTGAATCATGGGGTTTGGCCATACACCATGGCCGAACCCTATGGTTCTTTTCTTTCCATTTAAAAATCATCAAATCATCACCCCATCTTCTTCCATTGGGTTCGGCCACACACCATGGCCGAACCCTATGGTTCTTTATTTCAAAAATATAAAATCAAACTACAAACCGTTTATGCAACTCCTTCGGTTGTTCTATGCTCTTCCAATCATTTTCCTTCTTAATCTTTTCCTCTTGCTGGCTGCCTTCTTCTTCTCCTTGCTCTTTGGCGAGAATGAGAGATTGAGAGAGAGAGAGAGAGAGAGAGAGAGAAATCGGCCTAAGGGGTTATCTCCTTATATAAAGTCTCCTTTGATCTAAAAGTGGAAGGTGCTATGCGCCCCTTCCTTTATTAAATTGGTGATGCCGTGCACCCCCTTGCTCTCCTTAATTAAAATCCTTCATTAATCTCTATTTAGAGTGTGATATGCTCCCTTGCTCCCTTCTTTAATTATCTCATGCACATAATGTAGATATGAAATATTTCTATACACGGCCATGCACAATCTTATTTAACTTGGACATTTTCTTAAAATATGCAAATCCAATTTAATTAGAAAAGTCCCTCTTTAAATTTTATAGCATATCACCTAGATATGCATATCATTCATGCGCATAATCCTAGATTTTTACATCTAAAATTCGGCCATGCAATCTTTTATTTAAATTTAGATATAATACATCACTAAATTAATTCAACCCCATTTAATTTTAATAAAACCAATTCCACAATCAATTGGGTCCTAATTGGGTCATGGTCCAATTCTTTATCCATATAAGATCCAATCTAAAATTTACAATTAAAATGGATAATTTTCATATAAAATAATAAATTGAAAATCCGGCGTGTTACACATTCACCTACATTCTTAGTACACACATTGGTCAAGATAGGTGGTGTTATCCATTGGGCTAGAGAGGCAATTTTTTGTGGATTCTTTTAACTTCTTTTGTTACTTCATATCTTTAAGATATTTTAAGTCCATATTATGAAATAACAATGATGAATGCTACAAATGTTTGATTCAAGTGTATAGCTAATTCCTCACTGGTCCAAGTAGTTTTGGTCTTTGGGATGAGTGGTCATGGACGTTGAAGGTTTATCCAATCCATTTTCAATAGGCACATACCACTTTTTATTCACCTATTTTTTAACATATTTATTAATGAAAACATATAAAGTTTTTCAATTCATTTTTCATCATAAATAGAGGTTTGGAAATATCATAGCTTTCTCTAATAGCCATTGTTCTAGCATGGATCAACTCGGACGATTAAGTCCTTTCACAAGAGCATGAGGCTTTTCATTAGGCACATACCACTTTCTATTCACCTATTTTTAAACATATTTATTAATGAAAACATATAAATTTTTTCAATTCATTTTTCATCATAAATAGAGGTTTGGAAATATCATAGCTTTCTCTAATAGCCATTGTTCTAGCATGGATCAACTCGGACGGTTAAGTCCTTTCACAAGAGCATGAGGCTCTGATACCAATTGAAAGTCCATTTATCCACGGTGCTAGAACAACATGATTGACGCGAGAGGGAGGGAGCGAGGGAGGGGGGGGGGGGGGGGGGGGGGGGGGGGGGGGGGGGGGGGGGGGGGGTGGTGAATAGGTCAATCCCATTTCCATGGTGTTCACAAATTTCTTGATTGATTTGAGTGTAGCAGAAGATTCATTAAGAGATTTATTTAGTGTGATAATTTCTTTAAGTGATCACACTAACATTATGACCCTTTATATAATGCTTGATCATCAATGTTTGTACACAATGTTTAAAATAAGATAATCAATATGCAAAGTGATGAAATACTAAATACAAATACACAAAGATCAAACACAATAAAACCAATTTAAAGTGGTTCGATTAGCCAACCTACATCCACTGTTAGGACTCGCTTAACCTTGAGCCATCCTCTAAATCCACTAAGTGGACTTACACCCTCACAATTAGAGTAGAAATTCCAGCTCACTCAATCGTTGGGATTTCACCCACCACTGTAGAATAGGAATTTCACTTATCTATTTGGCTGGGAATTCCACCTACCACATGTGCCGGAGACGTCGCTCTAGATTTTTTTATAGTGGTTCCGGAACCAAGCTTCCTTCATCCACTTTCGAAAAATATTTTAAAACAAAATTAAAACCAAGAAACACTTGCCTTTGTAGCTCTTTCTCTTGATGTGTGCTTCATGAAGATCCCACCCAATGTGTGCCGACGTTCCGCCTCGTACCCACCGTATAGCAATCCCAATCTAGGATGACAAGGAACTGGTTTTACCAAAGGTTTCGTAGTTTATGTTATTCTCTTTCCCTTTTCCTTCCTTGCAAACTCAATCAATAGATTTGTTGTTTGTGACTTTTCTTTCCTCCTCTCTCTTTCTCACTTACAAACTCAATCAACAGATTGGTTGTTTATGATTTTACATTCCTCGTCTCTCTCTCACAAACTCAATCCATAAGATTGGTTGTATATGATGCCCCAAGTGTAAGCAAGAGAGAGAGTAATCCTTCTGTTGGCCCTTGTTTAAGCTCACTGATAAAGATGAAAGTCTAACTGATTTTGTCGAAGGATGACAACTGGCTGCATAAAGATCGGTTTTTATAGACAAGACAACCAACTGTAACGGTAATGTATCGATAGGTCGGTCGCACTGAGGGATCGGTGACTAGCGATGTTAGTGTTACAGACCCGACCGTTGTGCATTAAGTGCACTCCCAATGGTAATATTCTTTCCCGGTCGACATGTCGATGTCGCCGATGGGTCGACAGTTATGGCACCGAGAGGTCTGTCCATACAAGAGGCTTGATCTAGGGCAAAACCATGCTGACAGAGTTTCAGGTTCAGAAACCAGTCATACCCAGAACAACCTATCGCCCTTTACCGAGGAGTCAGTCCTGGTACTCTCGATCGGTCTTTATATACCGATATGTCTGTTTCTTCGAGACCCCACTTGAGTTCAAAGTTCCAGAACTCATAATTCTTGATCGAAGAGTCGTTGACCATGAGGGGTCGTTTTAGCCTTTCAACGAGGGGTCAGTGCATACGAGACTCTCAATCAGAGGCTTCCCCAAAATGACAATTCAATGATCTAGAACCTATGTCAATCTAGTCGACCAGTCTTTGACCACGATGGGTCGGTCCTATCTCCATCGAGGGGTCGGTGAGAACGACTGGTCGAGCTGACAGTGAAACGAAATATATATTTCCAAGTTGGATTCCAATTCACTGTCAAGCTTCCTCTCTACTTTTTTTATGATTTAACCATTTGTTCCACTAAGCCTAGGGATAGTCCTCTCTAAGGTGTGGGTACCACCTAAAGTCATCTATGACCATAATACATGTTTTGTGATTGCCATAACGATGAGATGTAATCCGGTGGAGCATGATCTTCACTCTTGATCACCTTGGGACTTCAAGCTTCTACCAAGTGCTTCTTTCTGAGTCATGAAATTGACAAATTTAGGGACTTTGGCCAAGCCGAGGCACTAACAAATATGTATTATGTTTTCAAGCACGACTTTTATATATTGAGTTAATTATGAGATTTGTATCATGATTAATAGTTTAAGGAAGATACTATGTATATCTTGAAAGAAGATGGCTTGTGACTTAGATGTGGATTTTAAGACCTAAGTATGATTTTTGATAAAGTACCGAAACACTTATAATGACTTAGTATGTTTTGAAGTATGGATTTTATATAATTTTGAAATACGATAAAATCGAGATTTGATAAGAGTACAAGTATGTATATTATCTCAGTATGACACGCCGTAGTGCATATTATGTGATCAAAATTCCTACTGGGTGTGTTGACTAAGAACATAACCCCCCCCCCCCCCCCCCCCCCCATCCCATGATTGTGTATGTAGGTTAAAGTGCGTAGATGAAATCAGATCAACTGATGGTCGAATATGAGCGAGATGGACACGAGAATTGAATCTTGAATAACTTGGCTTAATGTACTTGTAATTTGGAAATTAGAAGCCAATATAATTTGAAGAATGTTATGGTTGTTGAATTTATGTATTTAAGTTGTTTTAATATTTGACTCTAGTCTGTGGGAATTCCTTATCTTGTTTTGAGATGCGTTTGGCTATTCAAAGAAATAAATTTTTAAATTTCTACACGTTTATGTTAGTGTGTGTAAATGTTATTACGCACACACTAGTTGGGCTAGTTAAGGGTCGGGTCTTCGGACTCGGCCTTGGCTCGTGTCGTGACATTCGCCTCCCTCTCTCCAGTAAATATCCATATAATTCTACTCTGATGTCGGTGGTCAGAGTGAGGGGCATTACAACACGGATTAACTCAGATGGTTAGATCCTTTATGAAGAGCACGAGGCTTTAATACCAATTGAAAGTTCCCATATGTGCTAGAACGAGAGTTAAAATTGTCCTTAGAGGGGGGTGAATAGGGCAATCACCAATTTTTATGGTCTTCGTAAATTTCTTGATTGGTTCAAATTATTTGCAGCAGATAAAACAAATTAATCAAGATAAGTGTGTTATGTGATATAAGGGTGTGCAAATAAAAGATCAATCACACAAAGATAATACCAGACACCCACAACACAAGACGTATAATGGTTCGGTTTAAACAAATCTACATCCACTGTTGGACTCACCCAACCTTGCCCTCACGAAAAGCATAGGATTTCCACATATTCAATTGATTGAGAATTTCACCAAATCGCCTAAGGTTTTTCAAAGGTTTGACCAACCTCGGTCTACTTCCTTATCCCTCTTTTGTTTATAGTGGTTCAAGCACCTTGCTTTAGTCCACTTCACAACGATTATGATTTAAAAAATAAAATCAACGTAAGAAGCACTTGCCTTTTAAGCTCTCTTTTATATGATGTGCTTATTGAAATTGTTCTTCCAATGTGATGTCGTTTGATGACGAAGATCTTCCGAGTATATGCAATCACAATCCTTGGGAGGGTTTTAGGATTTAAGATATGCCTTTTGTGATCTTAGATGGTTTCTCTCTCTCTCTCTCTCTCTCTCTCTCTCTCTCTCTTTTAATCTCAATTAAGAATATTGGATTCTAAAATGATTCACCTAGTGGAGTGCTTACATAGGAGGTGATATCTGGAAATGCCTTGATTTTTCCTCACAAGAGTGTCCAATAAAAACCCAACAAGGTTTGGAGTTTAAATAGGCAAACAGAGAAAATTTGACTTTACAACGGGCGATTAATCGCAGTTTGGCCATTGATTGTGAGTTCAAGAGAGCCGTTATAAAGTGACTGATGCGCATTAAATGTTTTCTAATGGCTAGAAAACGATCACGCATGATTGATCATGCCTCACGATTGATCGCCCGTGTTTATTGACGATTGATCGTGGGTCGGCGAATGTATCGACATGAGGCTATGACAGTGCTTTGTCAAGATAAGCCTTATCCAGACCCAGGGAGATTGGTCGTGCGCCCGATGTGTCGGCCCTGTCCACACGATTGTTCGTGTGACCGATTGATCGTCCATGATCTGTCTTTGATCTTTTGTCGAGATCATTTAAATCCAGGTGATCGCTCGTATACCCGATTGAATTGGCCTTGTCCCAGCGATACATCGTGAGTATGATTGTATCATCATGAGACCACTGGTGTTTGACAGACCATTCCAAACCAGAACTTTGGTTTTTCCAGATGATGTACCGCTATACGACGATTGATCGTCCTCTGTTACTAGCGATAGATCGCCGACACAATGTGTCGTCCTGACAGTTAAATTAATGAATTACATATTAAGTCCTTGTTCTGATTTTGGTGTCAAACAACCACTAGGCTTCTTATGATTTACCTGATTTCTAAACCTAGGCATGGGCATCCTAAGGTGTTGGGTTCCACCTAAAGTCATCTCTGGCCAATTTAGTTTGAGTGATTGCCATACACTTTGTGATGGTGAATCTTGCACTTGATCATCAATCTTTAAGATTCTTGATTCAATCTTTATCACTCCTTGAGTCGTGTATTCTTGCTTCAACCTTCTGAGGCAATGCTTCGCCTAAGTCATGGAATTGACAAATAGGTGACTCGGCAAGCCGGGGCACTAACAGTGTCGATGATTAGGCTTTGAATATTTAAAACATCCACCTCAAACATTTTCAATTATCATATTAAATGCATTAAGATCAAATTAACTCCTTTTATTAAACGAATAAAAATACTCAATCTAAAACTTATTTTCTAAGTTAGGTTTTGAGATAGACATGGGCGTCCATGAATTACCAAGTTGAGCAGTGTTTAGGTTGAATTAATCAGCCTCTAAATTTTAAAACCTACTCCTTTATTCAGTATCAATCCTATTTATTTTACAACATGGGTTACAAGAAGTTGACAAGTTAAATAAAATATGGCCATCCTGAGAGCTGAGAAGAGCCCATATATAAAAAAACAGTTTTTCTCACGTTAACGCAGAAATATGCAATAAAAATTAACAGGGTCAAAATCTTAGCCAAAATAGATTCCCTTTGTAAACTTTTTTAAATAAAAAGAAGTCGAGGCTAAATAAGCTAAAATGGCTAATATTTGTCCAGACTCTAGGGACTCAAGCATGGATGTAGACTGAAAATTTAAACTTTCTCCAAGCACTATCCTTGACCCTTCTGCCGCTATCGTTCACCATCAAAGAAAGATAATTAGACAATTAGCATCCGTGAATTTTAATGGGCTACTCTTAATAGATTTAACCGGTGTGTGGATTGGAGGTTTATACATACCTGTAGGATTAGTTTTATCCTAAGAAGCACCAATACGGGTACGCGTATCGGATACGACACGTATCCAAAACGGGGATACGACAAATTTTAAAAAACTAAAATATGGGTGCGGCGGGATACGTAGAATTAAAAAAATTATTATATATATATATAATACATTACAAAAGATATATATTATAAATATTAGACTATTAGCAATTTATTATTATAAAAAGATATTTATAATATGTTTAAAAAATATTTACAATATTACAGTATATAATATGTGAGTGATTATTGAGGTTAAAAAAAAATACTGAAAAGATATATATATATATATATATATATATATATATATATATATATATATATATATATATATATATATTTCCCCTTTCTCCCGTGTTGCCGTATCCCGTGTCCCGCCGTATCCTTCCGTGTCTGCTGTCATATCCTTGATGTATCCATATTTAAAAAATATTTTATTTAATTGGATATGTATCCGACACGTATCAAAGCCGTATCCGTGTCGGAAACGTATCCGACACGGATACTCGAATGGTTTCAGAGTATCCGTGTTTCATAGGTTTTACCTCCTATATGAGATGGGGATATCATATTATCTAAAAATAATAATAATAATAAATTAAGATGAATCAAAGATTGAAAGTTTACACATGTCCAAAAGATTAATCGATGAAACGCCTAAATATCTTAGTTGGAAAAAAAGAAAGATCATCCAACTAAAATCACTCCAATTTCGGTAGTACAAAGCCCATCCATGTTATGAACGAGACTTCCCTGCATAGGTGGATTCTCTAGTCTCTCACATTATTTCCCCCTTTTTTACTCTGATGAACCCCAAGAATCTAAATACCATAGATTGCACAGTTGGATTATTCACAATCAAAATGAACTTCTTTACATCTCTTTTGTCTTTATCAAATACTCCTTTTGTCCCAAATTAGTTGTCCTATTTAGATTTAAGAATTGTTCTAAAATAGTTGTCTCATTTGTATTGGAGTAGTATAAAATGTGTTGAAAATAGATGAGATCACATGGAATGCTAGCCTTATATAGAGAGTTCCTTAAAAAACACAAATACTTCGAATGAGACAACTAAAATGGAACGGAGAGAGTATTAAGAGACATTTTATATTGACCGAAAACTCATAATTCAATAAAAGGTTGTGAACAAGTCTTCCTAAAAAAAAGATAAAAAGAAACTAAAATTAAAAGATTTAGTTTGGTGAGTTCGAATGGTTTGAACTAAGAAAATAGAAACATTCATGTTAAAAATATGAGAACTAAGAAAAAATATTTTAATATTAAATTTCGTAAGTCAAAAGTTTAATCCACCTTTACCACGTCGTAATTTAAAGAGGTTGTAGCACTCCCATCCCAAAAATTCTACATTGGTTGGGAGCTTGGGTGGTAGGGGCTTTATATAAGAGGGGACAACCCTCCTCATTATGAGGCCTTTTGGGCCTCACAATATGGGCCAAGGCCTAAAGCAAAACTGTGCGGGTCGGGTAGGGCCCAAAATGAACAATATCACGATGGGGTAGGGTCGAGTCATCACAAGTGGTATCAGACTATGTTTCAACACTCGGACGGTGAGTGCTCTCCATTTGTGTGACTTGCTTCCATGTGTGTGGAAACCCCTGTCAGTATGACAAGATAGAGTGAGGGATGACTCTGGTCTTAAGTGGGGTGGATTGTAGCATTCCAACCCAAAAAGTCTTACATCGGTTGGGAGCTTGGATGGTGGGGGATTTATATGAGACGGGGCAACCCTCCCAATTGTGAGGCATTTTGAGCTAGCCATGTGAGTCAGGGCACAAAGCAAAATCGTGTGGGTCGGATAGGGCTCAGAGTGAAAAATATCACGATAGAGTAGAATTGAGTCGTAAAAGAGGTTTTTGGCTGCAGACCCTCAAGAGTTCTGAAATCAGATGGCAAGGCCTTCAGAAACGTATTTTAGGTCGAGGCCTCGTACATCTATACCAGATATTTTTAGACGAAAATGTCCTTCCTTGAGTTGGAAATCAAGAGATCCAACGTGGGACGTCACGCCCTGAACTATTTGTGTACCATAATTCAGCAAATTTTAGTAACAATGAGAAAGAAAAATAAAATAAACAAAAATCAATGCTCAGCAAATTTGCAATCATTGAAATTAGCATATTATATTAAGAGCATTTCCATTCTTAAAAATATAGATTAACCACTAATTTATTTATTTTTTTGCTTTATCTTAATTAAAATGTTATTATAATATGAAAATATATTAAAAGTATTATTTGCTCATTTAAAAATGAGATGTACAATTGTAAGTAGCCTGTTGGAACTTGAAGTAATAAAAGAATGATTTAAGAATAGAAATGTTGTCTATGATTATAAAAAGAAAAAAGAACTAATTTAAGAATAGAAATGTTTTTTCTAATTTGCGCTTGAGCAAATAGACGAAAGTGCTCTAGTGCAGATTCACCGATTTGCTCTAGTGCAAATTCACTTAATACTGAACAGATTTAATAATAGAAATGTTTTCTTTGATATGCACTAGAGAAAATCAATGAAATTGCTCTAACGAAAGTCACTATTTACTCTAAGCAAATTCACTGATTTAAGAATAGAAATTATTTCCCTGATTTGAGCTAGAGCAAAATTAGTGAATTTTGCTCTAGTGCAAATTCACTGATTTAAGAATAGAAATATTTTCCCTCATTTGAGCGATATTCTCCTATTTTACAATGCAGTTCAAATCAACGAATTTTTCTAATGAAATTGACTAATTTGCTTTAGCGTAAATAAAGAAAAACATCAATTCTTAAATCAATGAATATGCACTACAGCAATTTCACTGATTTTGCTATAGCATAAATAAAGGAAAACATTAATATTCTAAAATCAGTGAATTTACACTTGGAGCAATTTTGATGATTTCCTCTAGCACAACTCGAGAGAAAACATATCTAGAGTAAACAATGAATTAACACTAAAAGCAATTTCGTTGATTTGTTCTAGCGCAAATCAAGAAAAAACATTTTTATTTTTAAATCATTTCTTAAATCAGTGATTCTATAATAGAGCAATTTCAGTGATTTACTCTAACACAAATTAGAGGACTATTTTTAAATCAATTTTTTTTTATATATAAAATTAGGGAAAACATTTCTATTAAATCAATTCCCTTTTCTTATCACTTCAAATTCCAATATGCTTACGATTTTATATCATATTTTTAGATTAACAGATAATATTTCATTTCATAACATTTTAATTAAAAGAAGAAATAAATGACTCATGTTCTTAAGATAAAATATTATCTTAAAATAATATGCTAATTTGAACTAGCATAAATTTGATTAGCACTTTGAATCATGCTAGCGTAGATAGTCAGGAACAGAACTTGGATCTCCTAGGTTCTGGCGCAGGGAAGAACATTTTTGTCAAAAAAATGTCCAGCATCTTTGTATCAGGTCCTCACCTAAAAAAGTTTCTGGAGGCCCTGCAAACCTAATTTCAGAACTCTTGAGGCTCTACCACAAAAAAAAAAAAAAACCCTAATTTAAAATGGGATAAATTCATACAAGGAATACTAAAATGTGAAAAAGAGATATCTGATTGAATATATTGAGCTAGAAGGATTTGATTCACCATTTAAATATCATCCGCACGAGGGTATACTTGTCACCAGTGTCATATACAATAAAATGTATCTGAAATAGAAATGCTTATCGAGATCCGCTCAACTCTCCCCCTCCAGAAAAATTCCATTCCATCATTCCGGAGACATCAACTAGTCCATTCTCCCAAGACATGCGGGGGGCATTGCATCATAAATGGATTATTAATCATCATCAAAGCCTGTTCCTTCCACCAATATGGTTTGGTTAAAGACAGTACCATTCCAACCAGTTCTTTTCTAACTTTTTTGGAGACTACTACATAAGCTGTCAAAGAAGGTCAAAGGTCGGCATTCCATGTTACATTCTATGGGATTGTTCATACGCTTTCAAAGAAAGTTGCCATTGTGCATAAGCAGTCTCCATTGAAAAGGTCATACAAATGCACAAAAACAGCGAACTAAACATGAACTTTGCATGCATAGATAAACCAGATATGGAAGTAACATAATTTGCAATATTTTTAGTCTAAGTTTGGAAGGAGATAACAGACTAGAGACATTTCAAGACAAAGCATCTCCGAAAATGCTCAGCTACTCCACTTCAGCCAAGTAATCATCAATTTCTGATGGACTCAACACTCTGCAAAGAAAACAAAGAATGTAAAGATATTTGGGTATGTGATGCTTATAAGAGAGTAAACGTGATCAAGTTAAAACTCAAAGCAAGCAATATTTACACTAAAAGGTCTCAGCATTTCTATTAGGGAAAAGGGTAAACAAAAATGAAGCATATGCCTCAAAAAAAGTCACTTCTCCTTCTTTGATAGAACATCTACTTTTTGGCATGTAACCAGAACTTTTATCTAATAAACAAAACAAAGTTATAATAATGTTGACTAATACAAAAAGGTAAAAGAATGAAAAGGAATTACGGATTCCAATTGGTCATAATATGATAGTAGTCCAACATATTGCAGGATAACCAGGACCATGACCGGTCGACCAGGGGACAGTTTTTTTTTTTTTTGTGGGTGCGGGTGAAGGGGGCAGGACTTCAAGCTGCAACCTTTCGTTGCACTGGAAGCTAACCATTTCACGAGAGGCCTCAAAGAAACTCAATCCAACCATTCAAATTGCATGGTCTCAATTCAATGTCCATGATCATCAAATGAAAATTAAATTTAGGTTAGAACATCATGTGCATTTGTGATCCTACCATCCAATATACACATCATTGGTTAAATAGACTAAACAAGAATTGGACCACCATTGAGCACAAACAGTTGGACCACTAGACTTGATAATTTACCGAGAGTAATAATATTAAAGAAATCCTCATGTTTGAAGCAAATAAAAAAAAGAAAAAAAAAATTCTTTGACCATCCTAGTTTATGTCACTAGATCACATGAGTGCATTACGAACCAACTTCGACAACAATCACATATGACAAAAAAGGTACATATTTAAAATCAGTTTGACCGTTTAAAAATCTTGTTCAGCAGAGCATTATTTTTCTCAGCTCAAGGATCACCGAATTATGACCAAATAATGTATCGAGTGTTCCATAATTAGGATTTACATCAGAAGCAGCAAGTTCACTTGCCTGAAAGTTCTGTCAGCACCAATTATTCCAATCTCAATATTTTTCCCAGAAATCTGCCCTTCAAACCTAGAGACATGAAAAAGAAAATGGGGTTAAATTTGTATATTCTCACGTTATGCTAGTAATGTACATACATTCTTCAGAAAAAACTTCCATATGTGCATCATTAACCACTCAAAACTAAAATAAGAAAAGATCAAATTTTGGTAACTGGAAAATCCATTAAAGGAGGTTGAGATATCTACCCCTCTTTCAGAGTTAAAATGGCCGTGTGGACAGCATCATCAAGCTCCATATCATCAGTATACCTAAAGCAGTTCAATAAAGACATCGATTACTCAAAAGGAGAACAATCACGAACAAAAAAGCTAAGAGAGATACATTAAAATGTGGAAAAAGCAGCCAATAAACGAAAACACATTATTCACCACATATCAATCAGTTAAGACAGCAAGAAAGAGATGGTGAGAGACCGGGAGAGAGTGCGGGTGAGAGCGTAAGTAAGAGAGAGAACGAGAGGGTGAGAGAGAGCAAACACACCAGGAGCAAGGAGAAGAAAGGCAGAATTATCAGGGGGATCAGGACAAAGCTGGTGGCAGAGGCAGCAACAGGTGACCGGAAGGAGAGACAGTAGAGGGGCATCAATCACCTTAATCGTGGCAAACCTGCTGGATCCAACGACTCGGAGTTGGCTGTGGGGATTCTTCCAACAATGAGGAACAGTCAGGGACGCATTTGTTCCGAAGAAGAACGGCGCAGCAAGAAGGATATTTGGCTTTGTGAGGATTGCCAATGAAGCCTAGGCAGGAAAAGCAATCAAAGGGCTTCATGGCTCCATCCTTGAGGGAAAACATCTGCAAGTCAATCCTGCCCATTTCCAGAGAAACAAAGTTAATTCCTCAACTGCGAAGGATACAGAAGATGGTAAAAAAACCTATTTCCTATTTCATCTGGGGTCAATGGTACTGATACAGTGACAAGGAAAGGTAAGGACGTAATTAATCACCGAAATCAGAGATGGGCAAATGTGGTAGGAGAATCCTCTAGAACTGGGGCCAGGTGCCCACAGGCAGCAGAAAGAGACTCACTCCAGGAAGCCAGACCATTGAGTTGATGACTGACCCAGAGGAGAAGAACATGAAGGAGTGGTTATCTGAGTAGAAAACTACATTAGTTCCTGTCCTCGAAAGGCTTTTCAGACCCTCAGATTTGTTTGCTGGGAGAAAATTGCTTCATGGTGATTCTAAAGACAGAAGAGGAGATACTGAAGATCCAGAAATGACCTTCAGATTTTGGGAGATTTCGTATTTTTGGGCGTAGGCATCCGAATCTATTACAGCACACTAGAAGGGCTCGACTCCAATGTCTTGGCTATCCCATTCAAGGATGAACCAAGAAAATGATTCATGCATTTGGCAACAGGCTCGGTAGATTGATCGGTTGATGACAGAAACTTGAGCAGGGAAAATTGCTCTTCACTGAACCTTCTAGTGGAGGTGGGCATCCACGATCATATTCCGGCAACGAATTCGTTGTCCCTCGATGGTGAAACTTTCAAAATCTCAATGAAAGAAATGCAGGAATAACAGGTTTCCCAGAGGAGCAATACGGCACTGGAAAAGGAAAACTCGATCGCTGCACAAGATGCAACGTGGCACACATGCACAACCGACGCAGCAGGAAAGGATGGCTGTTGACGTGTCAAGAGGAAGAGAGAAGACCATTGAAGAAAAGGAAACCTAGAGGACACCTGACAATGATGATGTGGCAAAAGAAAAGAGGACCGAAGAGGATGGGGAATCAAAATCTTCCGGAATTGGAGGCAGGACCTACGACAAATGGAAGCAAGGAATTCAAATTCTTTCCTCTGAAACAGAAGAAAAACTGGATAAGAGGATCATTGAAGCTAAGGCGCGGAAGCTGATTAGGGTAATTTTAAGGGATTGGGTAATGGACCTACCTCCCAGGTATGGGCCAATTCCAGAGCTAGCTCAGATTCTCTTAGGCTTGGCTCAAAAGTATGGCCCAACCCATGGACAACAAGATGAACCCAACAGCCTAGCCCAAACAAGTCGGCCCAAGACCTCGGCCCAACCCAGAGGGCAGGGAGGAGATATTGACGATAGGAAAGGCCTTGGGGATTCATTTCAGCACTGAAAAGGAGGCTGAGAAAGCCTTCAGATGAGTGGAGAAAAGAGACAAAGCTTCCTCCTATTCTTCCAGAGCTTCCAGGTGGAGCCTTACTGCATCCATGTTAATGGGACAGAATAAATTTTTCAAGATCCATTACAACAGAAGAAATTGGCTCCTAAAAAGAAAGGGGGATCAAAACAGTGGTCAATGAAGATTTTAAGATGGAATGTAAGGGGTCTTGGACTTCGGGGAGAAGAGGAGAGCAATCTAGCACTTCATCAGGAAACACAAAATCTGATGAAGAATCAGCCTGCAACTAAGCAGGAATAAGGAAAGATAAAAGAGAGGACAAAATGCTATGCCTTAAAGATAATTTTATTAATCCATCGTGTATGGTATCCCAAACACAGTACATCTCTTTATATAAGAAAACAACTTGAAAATAGAAAAAGGATGAAACTAATATTAGTAGGACTCTAAAAACGAATTAGAAAAGCCACTGACTTGGCTTCCTTCTAAAACAAGGATTCTCTCTAATATGCTAAAACGAAAATAATAAATCCTAATATACTCGCTAATTAAAAAATAAATAAATAAGTAAATAAAAATAAATAGAAGGGGATCCTTGGGGATCTTTCGTGTCCTACATCAGTCCCCCTGTCTTAAAAAGAACTCGTCCTCGAGTTGAAATCAGCAAAAGCACAAATCACCAAACAAAAATGAAGACCAAGTCCGAATATGTGAATGATGAAGTTTTTAACTACACAACTTGCAACGCATGCCCGGCTCGTTTAAGTCACCCATATTGTCAATTACGTGATTCACTTGGATATTGCCTTGAAAGAATATGAAGATGACGGAAGTTCTACTGTGCATTGAAGCCTCTACACCGAATTTGTTATTGGCACACAGGTAAGTGAATCTTAGTAGACCTTAGGTTAAACCCAATAACTTAGAAGTCAATAGTTTAGAAATTGAAAAATTAGAAAATGGTTAACTTCCAGCCTCGAGGCCTCAAAGACTGTACTTAGCTGAGTGAAAATCATGATAGCTGTAATTCGACGTGAGACCACAAGGCCAAGTGTCATTTGACCTAGTATCTTACAGATTTAGTTAGATAAATCTAAAAGGTTTTTCTCTGATTTCGAAAAATCCTAAATTGGGATGTTTATGGAAATAAGGAATATCTACAAGGGTCCTGTTTAGAATGAAACTCCAGTTGCCACCTCACACAGTTGAACAAATCTTTTGGACCCTAGCATTGTGGATGGCTATCTTTTAACAGTTTGGAAAGGCTCCTCAATTTGTCTAAAGATACAATTGTGTGATTGACAATCACGTGCAAAATCTAAGTAAACCATTGATTTGAAAGATTTGGAAAATCATTTTGAGACTTTCGGTGATCTCAAAAGATTATTTAAAATCATGGTGCCATCTCATGATTGGTTGGTGAAATAATCTAATGGTCAAACACGAATAGGTGGCATGTAGATAAGCTGGTCATTATCTTAATATCTAAGTAGAAAGGTTTGAATTAAAAGTCTGTGTGCTGCATTACCTTTTACAGCCTGGAGGCCTCGAAGGAAATCTTGAAGCCTCAAAGACGTGACTGCCCATAACAGAGACCAGAGAGCTTTCCAGCCTTCTCTTACACCTTCATCATCTTCAAATAGAGATATGTTTGGGTAATCAATACTTTATGTTTGATGAAGTTAAGGGTGTTCACTTAGGACCAGAAAATCAGTCATATATTTGTCCTAATACCCTCATACCACTGTGCCAATAATCAACTCTGATGAATCGAATCTGAAGGAGGAAGCACAGAGACATTGAGTAAAGAAGAAAACACTTTCTGAAGATTGGATAATGCCAAGGCAAGTATTTCTCCTTCTCTTTTATTTTATATCATTGTAAGGTGGATTCAAACATTATGTTCGAACCACCCAAAAAAATAGGTGTCGAGGATTAGACCATTTGGATCGAACCTCTATAAAAAACTAGGTTGTACTATTTGGGTGTGAGGCCCATTCATAGTATATTTGAGACGACCCTAGAGTTGGGAAGTCTAACAGTGGACGTAGGTTAATTGAAACCGAACCACTATAAAATATCTGTGCATATATGTGGGTGATGTTTTTGACTTGAATGCTTTAATTGAATATTATGTCACTTACACACACACAGATTGTTTCGGCCATTTTTAATTAACAATGGTTAATTCAAAAGTAAAAAGAACTCATTGCATCTCTCATACAGTTAAGTTATAATTCGGTTAAGGATTTTTAAAAAGGGAATTGAAATTAGAAATCTGACCTATTCATCCCTATCTAGGTCGTGCATTACTCTACTAACGGAATTTCATAATGGACATTTAATTATGAAATGGTAAAAGAATCAGCTTGCAACTAGGCAGGAATAAGGAAGATAAAAGAAAGAACAAAAGGTTATGCCTTAAAGATAATTTTATTAATCCATCGTGTATCCCAAACACAGTACATCTCTTTATATAAGAAAATAACAACTTTAAAATAGAAAAAGGACAAAACTAATATTAGTAGGACTCTAAAAACGAATTAGGAAAGCCTCCGACCTAGCTTTCTTTTAACGACCCTGACCCCGACTTTCCAAGTGTGATATTGTCCGCTTTGGCCCCCACGAGCCTGCACAGTTTTGTTTCTGGGCCCTGGCCCACATGGCCAGGCCCAAAAGGCCTCACACAAGGGAGTGGGGACTTCCCTCATATAAGCTCCCTCCCACATCACCATCTGGTTGATGTGGGACTTGTAGGGGTATCACATTCCTTCTAAAACAAGAATTCTCTCTAATATTCTAAAACGAAAATAATAAATCCTAATCTACTCAAACTTGTTAATTAAGAAATAAATAAATAAATAAGTAAATAAAAATAAATAGAAGGGGATCCTTGGGGATCTCCTGTGTCCTACATCAAAATCGATATCTTATTCATTCGGGACTCGAAATGGAGGAGCTCTCACCCACACTAATAAGAGAGATCTAGGGTAGATCAGACTGTGAATACTTCTACAAGCCCTCGAGGGATTATATGGTGGACTAAGTACACTCTTTAGAGCTCCTCTGATGAAAACTTCAACAAAAAGAATGGATTCCAGGTCCATATCAGTCAAGGGACAAAT
The DNA here is from genome assembly GCA_022113865.1 of Chimonanthus praecox. NCBI lineage: Eukaryota > Viridiplantae > Streptophyta > Magnoliopsida > Laurales > Calycanthaceae > Chimonanthus > Chimonanthus praecox. The sequence goes on from CM039095.1 coordinate 24,038,870, forward strand.
GGTGAGCGGGGGAGTGGAAATATGTCTCACCAATATCTACGGACCAAATCAGGACATTGAAAGAGAGAATTTTTGGTCAGAGATGCAGGACATCAGGGATTGGTGCTCTAGCCCGTGGTGCATTAGTGGTGATTTTAATGTAGTGAGGTATCTACCGTAACGGAAAGGAAGAGGGGGATATACGAGAAGTATGGAGAATGTTTTTCGACTTCATCGAGGGGAAAGGTTTGATCGACTACCATCTCATCGGAGGACGGTTCATTTGGTCCAACGGACACTCAAGGTCGGCAATGAGCATGCTGGATAGGTTCCTTTTCTCACCCGACTAAGATTCTCATTTCTCAAATGGGAGGCAGATTAAGCTTTTTAGCCCAATAACGGATCATTGCCCAGTACTCCTAGATATGGAGGAGATCGATTGGGGCCCAAAGCCATTTTGATTCAGTAATGCTTGGCTAGAAGATCCCAAGTCTGTGGAATTAGTTAAGCAACGGTGGCAAAGCTTCTCGATTCATGATTGGGCTGCCTTCGCCTTGCCTAAGAAAACTCCTACTACTAAAATCAAAGATCAAGGGAGGGTTAAATCTAATGGGAGCCCCATGGTGGACAGGAACAAGGCCGCTTTATGGGAGCTTGAAGGGTGGAATAGATTGGAAAATGAAAGAGACCTAGATGACGAGGACATACTCTCGATGAGAAGCTGCAAGAAAGCCACGTGGGATTCCTTAAGATTGGAAGAAGTGGAGTGGAGATAGAAATCTAGGGCTCTGGCTAAAGGAGAGAGATAAAAGCACTAGTTTCTTCCATAACATTGCCGATGTTAGAAAAGCAAAAAATGGAATCAAATCTATCGTAGTAGAAAGAATGAGAGTGGTGGGTAAGGATGGTATTAGGGAAGCAATAAGAAGACACTTTTCGACCATCTTTCAGTCCTCTTCAAATCAGTTGTAATTCTCATCCTCCTCCTCAGCACATCCAGATCCTTCTCACCAAACCTCGGGTCTGCCAACACCTTCCTCCCCTCCGGGTAGTCTCTCTCCTTCTCCCATTTTTTTCCTTCTCTTTCTGGATTCCCTATTTGCAGACACAACAGTTTGTTTTCCAATCTTGTGGTATCAAGTTTCAGGTGTTGTTTACAAAATGACAGTTACAGAATCTTCAGTGTTTCATCCCTTCTTCGCCCAGAATCCACACATCCCTGGGATGGATGACTGGGCTCTCATCTGCTTATACCAAGGAACAGTGGCGGGAGCATCAGACTTTAATGCCTTCTTCTACCAGCCTCCACTCCCTTCGAAAATGGACTGCTGGACTCCTTTCGGTGTATCCAGACGAGCATTGGATGCACAAGTAGACAATCAGTTGTCCTTCATTTTTAACATCAGGATCTCAACTGAATTTCCCTCTCGGTTTCCAGATTCAATCTCCATGGTGCAATGATTACATCATCATTCAGGTCCTTCATCTCCTCATCATCATCTCAGGTGGGTCAACCTTCCACATTCGAGTCTCCTAACCCGTTACTCTTTCTTCTGACCTCACATATGCTCCCTTTTGTTGTGGTTTTTCTTGCTGGCCTGATTTTCTCCCTACACATACGTTTACATTTTTGTCGGGTCCCCTTCGTAGGCTTCCCTCTTTCAATAACCAGAGGGCATCCATCTCTTTATTCTAGACTAAGTTATGCTTCTTTGGAGGAGGGAAGAGCAGAGGATCCCAACCAACGATGGAAGGGATTAATTTTAGGAGGGTAAGTGAGGGGAAGGCATTTTGGTTGGAGAAGGAATTCACTTTAGAAGAGATTAAAGCGGCACTGGATAGTATTGAGGTGGACAAAGCCCCGGGCTCGGATGATTTCAATTTTAGGCTTATCAAAGCCTGTTGGGAAATGGTAGGACCGGGCCTTCTTGAAGTCATTAGGACTTTTTCAATAGCAATGTTATAAACAAAGGCTTGAAAAACTCCTTTATAGCCCTCATCCCAAAAAGAGAGGGTATGTCTGAACTTTCACATTATAGACCTATTTTGATAGGTTGTGTATATAAATTGTTAGCAAAAGTCCTGGCGGAAAGATTGAAGAGGTCCTCCCTAAGATTGTCGGTGAATCTCAAGGGGCCTTCGTTGAGGATCGACAAATCCTTGACGGTGTCCTAATCACAAATGAATTGGTTCAAATGCGATTAAAAGAAAAGAAACCGAGGCTACTCTTCAAAATTGATATGGAGAAAGCCTATGACTATGTAGATTGGGCATTCGTAGGCTCTCTTCGACAGGATGGGCTTTGGTGATCGGTGGAGGAAATGGATAAAAGCATGTGTTGAGGACACCACCTACTCCGTGTTGGTGAGCGGATCTCCAACCCAATTGATAGTAGCCACTAGGGATTGAGGCAGGGAGACCCACTCTCACCTTCATCTTCACATTGGTTGGTGAGGGATGGAATAATTAGTAGAAAAAGCAAGGGACCTAGGTATTATCAAAGGTTTTGAAGTGGCCAGGCAAGGACCAGTGATTATTCATCTCTAGTTCGCAGATGATACATTGTTCTTCTGTGAACCCAACAGAGATGAAGTTTTAGGCTATAAAGTGGTCCGTAGATGTTTCGAATTGGTGTCCAGGCTTAGAATCAACCTAGGTAAAACCACCCTAATTGGAGTCGGCATGAAGGAAGTTTTTCTTATGAATTTAGAGGAAGAAATAGGGTGTACGACCGGAAAATTACCCTTTACCTACGTAGGATTACCAATGGTAGGGAACCCAAGATCAAAGAAGTTCTAGGCCGCAGTAGTGGAAACAGTCGAAAGGAGACTAGAAGGATAGGGTAAGAAATACCCATCTACCTCAGAGGTAGGATGACCATTATCAAATTCATCCTCATCAATCTTCCAGTTTACTGCATGTCAATTTTGTAAATTCCTAAAAGAGTAGAGAGGAAGATAGAGCAGTTATTTAGGAATTTCCTATGGGGCGATAAAATGGATAGGAAGAGGGTGCATTTGGTGACTTGGTCTGAAGCTACTAAGCCTAAATCTAAGTGTTGCCTAGGGATTGTTCCCCTGGAAATCAGGAACCAAGCTCTATTATGTAAATGGTGCCGGAGGCTCGGGAGGGAGAAGGATGCCTTGTGGTCAAGGGTGTTGACTGCAAGGTATGGCCTTCAAGATATTGGGGGGTGTGCTTTGGGGGAAAATGTGGAAAAGGTAGGTTCGCAGGTGATAAAGATGGTGAAGATTAGGTAGGGAAGGAAGCTGGTGGGCAGCATCTATCGCAATAAACTAAGGCTGCTAGTTGGAAAAGGAAACAAAACCCTCTTTTGGAAAGACTTGTCGCTTGGAGAAAGATGTCTATCCTAGGCTATATAGGATTTCTAGGAACAAACAAACCCTAGTCAAAGATTGCCACAGAGTGGAAGATGGCAATGTGTCTTCGCAGCTAGACTTCAGAAGAAATTTGAGGGTTTTCGAACATGATAACCTCAATGAGCTGAAAGGTTTGTTAGGGGAGTTCCTTCTATCCATGGAGGAAGATGATGAGTTGTTATGAGTTGGAGACTCATCGGGAGCCTTATCAGGCACTCTAATGGCTGATTTGACTTTTAATCAACAAAATGAGGATGATGCTACATTGTGCTTAGCATGGAGGGGTCTTGCCCCCCAAGGGTACAGACTTTCGTGTGGTGTGCCCTAAAGGGGAAGGTGTTTTTCATAATGGCCCTCAATAGGATATGACTCCTCATTTGAGACGACGATTTACAGTGCAGAATATGCGGTCACATAGAGGAGGATGTCGATCACTTGTTTGTTGAATGCCCAATGACTAGAATTGTGGATAAGTTTTGCATACTTGATGGGAGTATCATAAGTATTCGAGAGGACTTGTGAAGGAATGGTCCAATCCTTGTTCCTTCAACATCTCGGCCCTAAAATGAAAACAGCTTGGAACACTAATCCAGCGACAGTCTTATAGTTTGTATGGAAGGAAAGAAATTCTAGGATCTTAGAGAACAAGGGGTCAAAGGAGAGCGACATTCTTCAAAAAGCAAAATGAAGGCTTTGCACATGGCTCCTATCCGGGAAAGAGTATAAGTGCTTCAAAATGATGGATTTTTTACAGCTCCTAGGAGGGTTGCTCAAGTAGAGGACCGAGGAAGATCAAAGCTCAAGCCTGTTGGTCCCCTCCCCAACCTAGAACTCAAAAATTTCACATTGATGGAGCAGCAAGGTGAAAACTAGGTCCGGCAGTATAGGTGGAGTGCTCCACGATCGCAACGGCAGGATATCCATAGTTTTTTCACAGCCAGTAGGACGAATGGATTCAAATGATGTAGAACTTGTTAGTATTAAGAGCGCTTTGTCCATATGGTCTTCATTGAAGGAGACTCAACAAACGTGATCAAGTGGCCAAAGGGGTTAAAACAACCTTCATTGAAAATATCACAATTGTAAGGGAGATTAGGGCACTTTGCTCAGGTCACAAGATCTCTTTTGCACTAGTCAGGAGATCAACAAATGGAGTAGCTGACTTCTTCGCAAAGAATAGGGTGGATTCCATGACCACAGGCGTTTTCTACTTTTGAGAGCTCCTTCAGGCGTGGGGAGAAATGCATGTCACATTATATAGTGTTTTGATATGTGGATAGATGTACTTTCCTTTTTTCTTTCCGATAATTTGGGTTTAAACCTTTAGACCCGATGCTATTGTTTTATGACCTTTACGCTTTACATTAATATATTCTCCTCGTTACCGTTCAAAAAAAACAATCAATGAGTTAATGATAAATGAATTCATTGTTCTTCTAAGCATTCCTTCATACACGGTTGCTACTTCACTGATAATATGTAGATCAAGGTTGTCCAACTCGAGTCGTATTATGAATCGGAAATCGTAGAATCATAAGATTCATAACTTTTTGTAAAATTATTATTTATACTATAATTACATATAAAAAGACAGAATAATAAGATGGATTGTTCAATTCCTCATAATATATAGGGTTAGTTGGCATGAAAATTTGATAGTATATAGATTTTTCAAAAATATTCAATTTACTATAGCAGACATTTTTAAAGTATCTAGCACAATTTCAACAATTTTTATTATACTGTTAGACACAAATTAAAATATTGGGTGCATGCGATATTAAATTATGAAAATTAATAATGTTTGGTTACATAGAGTTATGGGTAGAGGGACACCAGATATTTTAAAATATCTTGCTAGAATATGAAAAATACGTTAAAAGAGTTAGTGTACTATTTTAAATAATAATTGTTTAATTGAGATGTGTACTATTTAAACAATAATTATGTTAAAATAGTTAGTGTATTATTTTAAATGATAATTGTTTAATTGAGATGTGTACTATTTTAAGTAATAATTATGTTAAAATAGTTAGTGTATTATTTTAAATAATAATTGTTTAATTGAGATGTGTACTATTTTAAACAATAATTATGTTAAAATAGTTAGTTGACTATTTAAATGATAATTGTTTAATTGAGATGTGTACTATTTTAAGTAATAATTATGTTAAAATAGTTAGTGTATTATTTTAAATAATAATTGTTTAATTGAGATGTGTACTATTTTAAACAATAATTATGTTAAAATAGTTAGTTGACTATTTTAAATGATAATTATTTAATTGAGATGTGTACTATTTTAAATAATAATTATGTTAAAAAGTTAGTGTATTATTTTAAAAAATAATTGAGATATGTACTATTTTAAATAATAATTATGTTAAAATAGTTAGTGTACTATTTCAAATAAAAACTGTTTAATTGAAATTTGATTAGTCTATTAGATACTAAATCAATAGCAATAAAATTTTAAAATAGCCTTTAATAACATCCATCAAATAATTTTTTTAAACAAAAATTAAAACTATTTGTTTTTTTCAAAATAGATATAATTATATAAAAGATTAAAAGGAAAAACTAAAAGATATATAAAAGCATAAGACAAACTGGGCATGCTCAAGTTTCGTGTAAACGTTCCTGGACTAATGCACGAAATGAAGAGGGTAGGACTTGGACTAAAATAAAACAGGAAATATGAAAGGATAAAGTAAAAGGTAAAGTAGCATACGAAATTAAAATGGTTTGCATTCAACGGAAGCACAACGGAACGACAGAAGCAAATCAAAAGAAGAAGAAAGAAGCAGAGAGAATAATTGTTCTAGACAGGTACGCACTTCATAAACTGAATTGAACGAGTCGATGATATCGTGTGAGTCACCTCCAGAATTGTGCGATTGTCTTTCCCTTCCGATTTTCTATACAATTTGACTCATCTCAGTTCACGACTCAAGTAGAATCGCATCAGTGAATCGTGCGATTTTAACAACCTTGATGTAGATAATTGTTGGTTTCCATTCTTGAGTTGCAGTCCTAAAACGCTCAATATAATAATAATTGTCCAGCAGAAATTACACAACCACTTAACAGCAGAACCAAGTTCCTGACCATAGTAGCATGGCGGGAAAAGGACGGGAGGAAGACCTAAAATTTGTAGCACAAACCAAAAACCAATGTTGTCAAACTTGAATCGTATTGTGAATTGGTTCAGGAATCTGAATCGTGAATGCGAATCGTAAATCGTAAAATCGTAAGATTCATAATATTTTTTCTGAAATTTGTTCTATAAATTATGGATATATTAAACATCTATCATTAAATTATTTTAGAATTATTCTATAAACTATTAAAAATCGGTATCTTCAATTCTAAATTACCATAAAAAAAGGTAAAGTATATTAATATGAGATTTAAATATAAATATTAAGTATTGATAAATTTAAGAAATCAACAAATAAATCATAGGCATTTAAATAAATCAGAATAGCATTCATCAATTAATTTTTTTTTTAAATAAAAAATTATTTTTTAGATATTTTTATTTTTTTAAATAGAGACAAATTATTAAAAAATAAAAAAGAGGTTTTTAAAAAGAATAGAAAAAGATGGCAAAATAAAATAAAATAAGAAAAATAAACATATGAAAAATAAGAGAAAAATATTTAATTAAAAAGAGAAATAATGAAAGATAGAAGAACATCACTAGAAAAGAAATAAAAAGAATAAATAAAAAAATAATGAAAGTCACTGAGATCATATGAAATACGAAAGTTACAAACTAAATTCATGTGAAATAAGATGCCACAAATTATATAAGAAGAAGACGATAACTTAGAGAGTAAAATCTCAATAAATAAGTTGCCGCAAATTATATAAGAAGAAGATGAAAACTTAGCAAGTAAAATCACATTAAATAAGTTGCTGCACATTATATAAGAAGACGACGAAAACTTAGATAGTAAAATCACTATTAAATAAGTTTCCGCAAGTTATAAGAAGACGACGAAAACTTAGGGAGTTAAATCACGTTTTACCGCAGATGATATAAGAGACAAAAACTCTAATACACCAGCAGCGAAGAAAAGGGGGGAAAGCGAGGGAAACCTAAATATTGAAGGGCTGAGGCACCTGTTTAGGAAGAAAAAGAGGAGAAAGTAAGTGAAAAAAATGTTGTGGCGAAGAAAGGGTAAGTATTTTTCGTTTCTTTCTTCTCCTTCGCCTTCTCTTCTTCATTTTTTTCCCTCTCCTTTCACCTTTTTCCCTCAGATGAATTGAATGAGTCTTCGATTTATGGTGGTGACTCGTACGGTTTGCGAGTCACCCGAAGAATCGCACGACTTTCTTCATTCTCCGATTTCTATTACGATTTGACGCATTAGGGCACTCGATTCGATTCAAATCACACAATTCGAACCATAAATCGTGCGATTTAACAACATTGGCAAAAACAATAGCCCCATGCAATAAAAATAGTAATAAAAAGACGAACCAATCCATTTCTTGGTCTACATTTTAAATAGATGTCTTCATAAGACCTGTAATCTAGGAATCAACAAAACCTTATAATCTGGGGATAAACCTTAAAGATGCTAAATAGAAGAATCCTTATAAATGTCATGAGTCCAAAGTAAGAGAACAGCGGTCCCTTAATCTGCAAATGAAAGGTTGACAGTACCAGTCAATTTTTTTATGTACCTCTTCTCTAGAAATGTCTTTGCATTAGAAACATTTTTTCCCATCGCTGAAGCTTTCCAGGAGAAGTAAGAACCTGATGGATCCACCTAAAAAAAGTAAAAAGCAGAAGGCACATGTGAAAATCCAAAAGTAAATAATTACACAAGATGGAACAAATATTAAATAGAGATATAAAAGGATTTGCAAGAATCAAAATTACCAAACGGAAGAGATTCCTCCAAAACTTCATAGGAAACAGTTATTCAAAAAGAAAATTCCTTTTAAGCATTTGGATATACACACACTCATAATTAGTAGCATATTTGGGCAGAACCGGGTAGCAGTCAATTATTCTGTCTGCATAAACAGACATAAAATTTGAAAAATCACAATATATGGGACAATGCTTCAGACTAATTTGGAATAATATTGAATACGGAGATAAAGGAATTATACAAGTACCTAGGTTCTGTTGGCCAACCCTATCTACACAAATGAGTAATTTTGGAGCTATTATTGTGGAATTATAATAAGAAAATAAGGAGATAAAAATGACACACAATGTGTTGGAGAAGAAATCTTCTCTCTAATTGTTTTTCTTATCTTAAACGTGTAAAGATACATGTATATATAATACAGGTAGAGCCATTCATGGTGACTAAAAGGGAAAGTACATCAATAAATAATCAATTACAATCATCTCTAAAATTGTCGATATATTTTTGAGTCAGCTTTCCTAAACTAAGATTATACTGGTCAACTCTGTCCCGAAAGTGGGGCCCATACGGTCTACTGGGTCCTACAATATCCTACAACACTTTACCTCAAGTGGGTTCAAAGATGTCGAGTAAACCCAGCTTGCTAACAACATAAGTGAGTTGATGTCGAGGAATACATATCGGCGAGCTGATCTTGAGATTTCAGAAAAGGGGTAAACAGGCGATCTTCAGAAACATGCTGACGAAGGAAGTGGCAATCGAGTTCAATATGCTTGGTCCTCTCATGTAATCCTGGATTAGAGGCAATGTTGATGGCAGCTTGATTGTCACAAAACATGGTAAGGGGATCAACGGGAGAAAATCCCAACTCAGTAAGAAATTGTCGGATCCAAAGTAACTATGCTGCAGTATTGGCCATCGCACGATATTCCGCTTTAGCACTAGAACGGACAACAACAGACTGTTTTTTACTGCGCCATGAGACTTAATGAGAGCCCAAGAAGACACAGTAACTAGAAGTAGAGGGGCAGTCATCAGGAGAGTCGGTCTAGTCAGCGTTTGAGTACCCACAAACAAAAAACGAAGATTGCCGTTCAAAAAACAACCCCCTTCCAGAATGAGCCTTAAGATACCGAAAAACGTGAAAAACAGCATGAAGATGGGTGTCTCGTGCATGAATTGGTTGACCACACCAACAACATAGGATAAATCAGGCCGGGTGATAGTGAGGTAAATCAGTTTTCCAACCAATTTCTAATAGAAGGCAGGGTATCAAGGAGTGTTCCATCAGAGCAATAGCTTGGTGTTGACATCTAACGAGAATCAGTAGGTTTAAATCCAGAATACTCACATCCTGTAGAAGATCGAGGTTTTCGATGAGAGAGAGGCCTCAAGAAGAACGAGCAACCTCTATCCCAAGAAAGTAACGAAGTGGCCCCAGATCTTTAATATCAAATGTGCGCCGTAGGTACTCTTTGAAACTAGAAATGGTTGTATCACTGTTACCTGTTAGAACAATATCATCAACATAAACTACTAAAAGCATTACTACAGAGTGATGACGGTAGATAAAAATGGACTGATCCGACTGGCACTGGGAGAAACCATAAGGTAGCAGAGCACTACTGAACTTCTCAAACCAGGCTTGTGGAGACTGCTTGAGGCCATAAGAGCCTTCTTGAGTCTGCAAATAGAGCGAGGCCCCCCCTGCTTGACAAACCCTGGACCCTGGAGGGGGGAGCATATAGACTTCATCCAGTAGATCGCCATGAAAGAAGGCATTCTTCACATCCAACTAATGAAGAAGCCAGTCATGAGTGGTGGCAATGGAGATCAGAACATGAACAGAGGTAATCTTTGTCACGGGAGAAAAAGTTTCTTGATAGCCCACCCCATAAATTTGCGTAAAGCCCTTGGCAATGAGGCGAGTTATGTATTTGGCAATGGATCCATCTGGATTATGCTTCAAGGCGAAGACCCACTTGCACCCAACTAGGGTCTTCCCTGGAGGGGTAGAAGAACCATGTCCCAGGTATGGTTCCGATCAAGTGCTGCTAACTCCTCTCCCATAGCTGCTTTCCATGAGAGATCACGTAGAGCAGTATCAATCCTCTTTGGAATCTTAATGTTGTCCAGAGCTGTAAGGAAACTGTGATAAGAAGGAGAAACAACAGATATGACACAAAATGAGCAAGGGGATGACTGGTACAAGTACGCTTCCCTTTCCGAAGCGCAACAGGGAGATGAAACTCTACAGTGGTGGAGGGATCTGTACCAAGGGCAGGAGTGGTGGTGCCAGTTGCGGGAAGTGGAGGTAGAGACTGCCGGTGGTGATAGACTAGAATGGACTTTGTAGTGCTAGAAGGACTCGTATTGGCTAGACTTGTATCTGCAGGGAGGAGAGGTAGTATTGGAGAGGCAAAATTGGAGGGTACTGAAAAATAGGGAACTGTCTCAAAGAAAGTCACATTCATGGAGATGTATTGTTTGCCTATGAGAGGATCAAAACACTTGTAGCCTTTATTGAATGGGGAATAGCCCAAGAAAACACATCGTATAGCCTTGGGAGAGAGTTTATCATAAAAAAAAAAAATGGTGAACAGAGCAAAACACACCCAAAGACATGTAAAGGGAGACTATGGATGGTTTTGTGGAGGGTGAAAAGATCAACAGGGGACTTGTCAAGTAGCACACGGGATGGCATTCGATTGATAAGGTAACATGAAGTTAAGACGCCTTCAGGCTAGTATGACTATGGGGTTTAAATGGTAATGAGAAGAGAGTGGGCAACCTCAATTAGATGTCGGTTTTTTCTTTCGGCTACACCATTTTGTTGAGGTATAGAGGGATAAGAAAGTTGGGATTCGACACCATGGTCTTTCAAGAATTGAACAAAAGAGTGCGACAAATATTTCCCCCCCCCCCCCCCCCCATTATCACTTCGTAAAGTTTGAATTTGGCAAGAAAATTGAGTTTCAACCCATTTGCAAAACGTGCGAAAATGCTCAAACACCTCAGACTTATGTTTCATTATATATATCCATGTCATGCGTGAGTAATCATCAATAAATGAAACAAAGTAACGAAAATCCGTGCGAGAAATAGAAGAAGATTGCCAGACATCAGAGTGTATAATAGAAAATAAGGTAAGTGCACGTTTATTAATGGAATGAGGAAAACAAGTTCTACTATGTTTGCCATATTGGCAATGTTCACACTTAAACTTATTAAAAAATAAAGAAGAAACAAGCTTTTTCAACACAGAGTCAGAAGGTTGTCCGAGTCTGCAATGCCAAAGCCACACATTAGAGGAAGAGGATGTCAAGAAAGCTTCAGAGGCACCAGTCTGCTGGTCAAGAAGACATAAGCCCCCAACTTCACGACCACCACCAATCACCTATCTCGTGATCAGATCCCAAAAGAGACAATGAGAAGAAAAAAATGTGACTAGGCAATTCAAATTCTTAGTCAGTGCACTAACAGAAAACAGGTAACGAGATAAATAGAGAACATGCAAGGCAGAAGAGAGATGCAAGGTCTTAGAGACAGGTAGTGTCCCTTTACCGACAATAACAGTAGAGGAGCCATTAGAAACTTTGACTAGACCACAAGAAACAGAAAAGAGGGAGGAGAAATGGGTAGACATACTAGCCATATGATCAATGGCCCCGGAATCGATTATCCAAGAATGAGATGAAGCATGATTGGCAAAGGACTCAGTACCTAAAGTAGAGGAGATAGCATTACAAACCTCAAGGGGATAAAGACGGTCCAGTCACAACAGCAGCGAGTTAAACTCATATCGAGTCATGGGGGCACTATCAATAGCCACATCAGACGAAGAAGGAACAAGAGGAGTGATGGAGAGATTAGCTTGCTTTGGTCAGCCATAGAGCTTGTAGCATGAATCAACAAAGTGATTGTTCATCTTGCAATAGGTACAGAAACGGGTGCCATTCTTCAGTGGACCTTTGGTATCCCGACGGGTGTCAGAAGATGTATCCTTGGCCCATGACGGTGGACCCTCATGAATAGAAGGTATGGAAGGGTGAGCAGCAACTGATGCAGAGCGTTCAACGGTCATAGGAATCATAACAAGACGACACCGTCATCCCGAAGTAGTGCGGAGTAGATCGCATCCAAAGAAGGCAGATGCCGTTGCCTAAGTCGTTGGGCCCGTGTCGGCTCAAATTCAGGATTGAGGCCAGCTAGTAAAGAAAAAATCTATTGCTGGTCAACGTACTGACGAAACTTGAGAGTATCTATAGGAGCCGTAAAAGTAAGGGATTGAAGTTGATCCAGTTCCAACCAACAAGACCGCAACTTCGTATAATACTGGATAAGGGACAACTCCCCTTGTCTAAGAGTGGCAGCAGTCTGAGATAACTCATAAATACGAGCAAGATTATCCCCATCAGAGTAGAGTGGTTTCAACGTGTCCCAGACATCTTTAGCAGTAGGAAGAGGCCCCAACAGGAGATCCATGGCATACTTTCGTTGAGAGATATAAAGACCACAACAGGACTGAGCAACTTCAATTCCAAGAAAGTACCGGAGAGGCCCCAAATCCTTAATATCAAAGGTCTGTTGAAGATACTGTTTGAATGAAGAAATGGCTTCATCATTGTTACCGGTGAGTACAATATCATCAATATAGACTACCAAAATCATCACAACAGAATGGAGAAGGTAGATAAAGACTGAGTGATCTGACTGACGTCGGGTAAAATCATAAGGTAGCAAGGCACTGCTAAACTTCTCAAACCGAGCACGTGGAGACTGCTAAAGAACATAGAGAGCCTTCTTTAATCTACAGACAGACTGAGGCTCCCCCTGCTTGACAAATCCTAGAGGAGGAAGCATATAAACTTGTTCTTGAAGATCACCATGAAGAAAAGTATTCTTCACATCTAACTGGTGCAAGGGCCAAGCATGAGTGATTGTAAGAGAGCGCAAAATGCGCACAGAGTTATCTTGGTGACAAGTGAAAAAGTGTCCTGGTAGTCAACTCCATAAGTCTGTGTGAAGCCTCTAACTACGAGACATGCCTTATAACGGGCAATAGATCCATCTGGATTATGCTTCGAAGCAAAGACCCATTTGCACCCAACTGGGGTCTTGCCTGGAGGTAGGGAAACCATCTCCCATGTATTGTTCTTCTCAAAGGCAGCTAACTCTTCATCCATGGCTGCTTTCCAAGAGGGATTTTTCAAAGCTGTGTCGATCCCCTTTGGTATCTTAATGTTGTCCCAATGCTGTGAAAAAACTATGATAGGAGGATGAAACAGCATGATAGTAGACAAAACGATCAATGGGATGGCTACTAGTACAAGAGCGCTTACCTTTGCGAAGCGCAATAGGAAGATCAGACGAGTCAGAGACCGGTGGATCTGAAGCACGTGCAGATGGATGGGTGGAGTCAGCCACAAATGGCACTCGAGACTGTCGGCGTTGGTACATCATAAGAGGCTTAGGTGGACTTGAGGAAGGAAGATTGTCAGGGACAAGAGGAAGAACAGGAGAAGGAGAAGATGTAGAGGGAGCGGAAAAATATGGGTCCCGCTCAAAGAAAGTGACATCTATGAATATGTATGTCTTCCTAGTGATAGGATCAAGGCACTTGTAACCTTTGTGAAAAGGTGTGTACCCTAAAAAACACATTGCACAGGCCAGTGAGAGTTTATGGCCAAAAAATTGTGAACAAAACAAACACACCCAAAGACATGTAAAAGAATGTGAGGACTACCTTTATGTAAGGACAGATGATCTATGGGGGACTGATTTTGTAACACGTGAGAAGGCATTCTATTAATTAGATAACAAGCAGTTAATACTGCTTCTGGCCAATATGACAAGAGGACATGCATAGTAAAAAGAAGAGATCTGGCCACCTCAAGAAGGTGACGGTTCTTTTGCTCAGCTATATCATTCTGTCGATATGTGGAAGGACAAGAGAACTGAGAATCGATGCCATGTTTTTCCAAAAAAGTAAGAAAGGAGTGACAAATATTCTCCCCCGTTGTCACTCCGTAAAACTTGAATTTTACACCCAAATTGATTTTGAACCCACTAGTAAAAATTTTGGAAGTGATCAAAAACATCAAATTTCTGTTTCATTAAATATGTCAATGTCATGCGAGATAAATCATCAATACAGGTAACAAAATAAAGAAAACCAGTGCCAAAAACAGTTGGAGATTTCCAAACATCAGAATGGATGAGTGAAAATAAAGTGGATGAACTTTTATTCATAGGATGGGGAAAAAATTATTTTTAGCATATTTGCCATATTGGCAAGGTTCACATTCAAGATGAGTAAAAGATAAACTACGCACAAGCTGTTTGAGAACAGAGTCGGCAGGATGTCCTAAACGACAATGCCACAGCCACACATCTGAAGACGAAAAGATCGAATAAGCCTCAGAGGTACCATAACGAGAATCGAGAAGATAGAGACCACCTACTTCACGACCACCACCCAACACCTGCTTCGTGTTCAGATCCTGGAAAACAAAATAAGAAGGAAAAAATTGTGACTGAGCAATTAAGTGTTTAGGCAAGGCACTAACTGATAACAAATTGTGGGATAGATTTGTAAAATGCAAAATAGAGTGAAGGTCCAAATTATGAGAAACAAGAACAATTCCTTTCCCAACAATATTAGTGAATGAGCCATTGGCTAATTCGACCTGACCACTAGAAATAAGAAAAAGGGAAGAGAAGAGGGTGGACATACCAACCATATGATCGGTAGCACCAGAATCGACAATTCAGGAATGAGGAGAGGCATGATGGGCAGATGATTCATTACATGAAGGAGAGGAGACAACATTGGATACCTCAGAGGACTGAAGTTTTCGTATGAAGTTAAGATCCTAACAAGTCACAGGAGCACTATCATTAACCACATTAGAGGAAGGAGGAGCAGCAGAGAGATGGGCTTGCTTAGGGCGTCCCTAAAGCTTGTAGCATGAATCAATGTTGTGGTCAGTCATCTTGCAGTAGGTGCAGAACCCAGGGCCCTTCTTCCATGGGCCTTTGGTGTCCCTTCGAGGATCAGATGGAAAATCCTTGCCATAAGAAGAGGGGTGCCCATGAGCCAAAGAAGGCATAGAAGAATGGGTGGTGACCAGTGCAGATCGTTCAGCAGGTAGTGGAGCCATAACAAAACAACAGCGATCTTCTAGAAGTAAGGCCGAGTAAACCTCATCTAGAGATGGGAGAGGTCCCTGGTGGGCTCAAATTCAGGGTTAAGTCCAACTAAGAAGGCAAAGATTCGTTGTTGTTTTGACATACTTGTAGAACGTCAGAGTATCTGCCGGATCCTTAGAAGTAAGGGATTGAAGTTGATCAACTCCAACCAACTGGATTGCAGAGTTGAACAGTACTGGATGAGAGATAACTCCCCGTGACGCAGAGTAGCAGCAGTCTGAGATAATTCATATATACGAGCAAAATTATCTCCACCAGAATACAAAGTCTTCACAATGTCACATACAGCTTTGGCGGTGGGAAGAGTATATACGAGACGCTGCACATGGGTTTCGATAGAATGAAGAAGCCAAGCCTATACCAGAGAGTTATTGGCAGTCTAGGTGGATAATGTTGGATCAGTCTTCGCCGGTTGGGGAGTAGTATCATCAAGATAGGAATAGAGTTTGCTTTGCAGTTAAAAACATTGTGGCAGAATGGGACCACTAAAAATAATTCATCTTATTGAGCAATACTGTCGTGATCCGACTAATCTGTGGGGAGCCGGAAGAGGTGACATCTGGAAGAGAAGACCTAGAAGATGATGTAGCAACTATAACGTCAATCAGAGAGTAATAGCAGTAAAGACAAGCCAAATAAACCGACCCAAAGCCAAGGCCGGTGTGAAATCTGAGAAGTAGTCATATGGGGGTCCCACAATTGCCGAAGCAAGGCTAAGGCCTTGTAGATGCTGCAAGATGACTGTAGTAGAGCCAACCAGATCCACCGAAAAAAGCACCCAGATGAGGGTGAAAGATGTCCCAGACAGCAAATATGAAGATAAAACAGCAGACAGAGGGGCCCATCAGTGATGAAAGGAGGGACCCACGAGTGTGATTGAATCTTGCTGTAGGGGCGACTGTGATGGAGTGGTATCAGGATGTTCTGGTTCGATCTGCAACCAAATCTAAGGAAAAACTCAAAAAAGATAGGGTGCAGACGTCCCAAGAGGCAGATTTGTAGAACAAGAAATAAAAGGGCCCACCTGTGATGAAAGGTGGGACTTTCCGGTTCGATGGAGGCCTAAGGTAGGGGCGAAACCAGAAGTGGATGATCCGTGAGTGGGTGCAGCCGATTTCAGCAGATCGAAGGAGAAATCCCCCAAAAAATAACTCTCCCTGGCGTCAACAGCAGCAAGGAGAATAACAGTTAAGGGGGGCCCACTGTTGACCGAAATAGTAGGTCAACCTTATGCGATGGAAGGTGGGCCAGGGCCGACTCCAGTGGTAGAGATCCAAGGTGCAGCAGAGCAAGATCCACGAAGATCGAAACTTGAAACCGAAAACAGTGAGTTTCGATCGTTGCAGGAAGTTGCGCAGGAAACTCGTCCATGGAAGATAGATCTGCTAGAAAATCCATTGAGCCAGCACGAAACAGAGATCCAACCTTACAGATGGATTCCTCTGTAAAAAACGACAGGGAAGGAGGGATCTCCGGTGACGGAACCTTCGCCACTATGACTGTCGCCGGAAAAAAAATTTGCAAAGAAGGGGATTGAAAACATAGGTCAAGGACCTTTCCTGGCTGATACCATGCAGAAAAGGAGAATGAAAAAGAAGGAAAAGAACAGAGAAAATGTAGAAGGAGAGAAAATTATCTCTGTCAATGTATTGATGATATCTTCCTCTTAGAGGATAGAGTGTTCACATAAGAAAATATAGAGACAATATAGAGAACGAAAAAGGAAATACAATAAGTGTATCCTAATTACAATCTATTTTATTGATCTTCAATATACATTGAATCTAGGCATTAACTGGAGTCCACATCACTAGATGTGTGACGTGTGGGTCCCACAACAGTCTCTACATATCATTGCTGCTAAAGAATTTGGAAAAGAGACTAGTGAAACTTTGGTTGTGTTTGCCCTAGTGTCAAGAGAGACCTCCCCTGAGGTTGGTACTGAGTTGCCAAAGGAGGTAGTTCCGGTCTTCAAGGAATTTCAAGATGTACTCTCATCTGATTGCCGAATGAACTACCTCCCATGAGGGACATATAACATGCCATTGATCTTGTCCCTGGGGCGACTTTACCAAACCTGCCTCGTTATAGGATGAACCCTAAGGAGCATGAAGAGTTAAAGTATCAAGTGAATGAGCTCCTACAAAAGGGATTCATCAAGGAGAGTTTGAGCCCGTGCGCTATGCCAGCCCTCCTGACACCCGAGAAAGATAGGACCTGGTGCATGTGTGTGGATAGCAAGGCTATTAATAAGATCACTGTCAAGTATAGGTTTCTAATCCCACGTCTTGATGACATGCTTGATGGCCTATGCTACTATCTTTTCGAAGATTGACCTCAAGAGTGGATATCATCAAATCCGCATTAGACCAAGAGATGAATGGAAGACAACCTTCAATACGAAGGACAATCTGTACGAGTGGATGGTTATGCCTTTTGGTTTGACCAACGCTCCAAGTACGTTTATGCGGGTGATGACCCAGGTGTTGAGACCCTTCATGGGTAAGTTCTTGGTGGCATATTTTGATAATATTCTTATTTATAATACCTCCCAGGAACAACACTTGCAGCATCTGAGGTTAGTCTGTGAGGTCCTTCGGACTGAAAAGTTATACTCAAGCCTAAAGAAGTGTACATTCATGTCTGATAGAGTTATCTTCTTAAGGTTTGTAGTTTCATTTGAAGGCATGAGCTGACCCCGAAAAGATTAAGGCCATAGTAAGTTGGCCCAAATCGCAGAATATACATGAGGTGCAAAACTTTCACGGCTTAGCTACTTTCTATAGGCGGTTCATCCGATTGTGTAGTTCCATTATGAATCCCATCACGGATTGCATTAAGAAAGGGAAGTTCTAATGGACTAAAGCAGCCTCGAGAGCTTTCTAGCAGATCAAGACTCGTATGGTCGAAGCTCCTGTCATTCGACTACCAGACGTCTCCAAAGTCTTTGAGGTTGCATGTGATGCATCTGGCGTTGGAATAGGTGGAGTCCTAAGTCAAAAACGACATCGCTTACTTCAGTAAGAAGTTGAATGAAGCCAAATAGCGATATTTCACCTATGACAAAGAATTCTATGCGGTTGTGCAAGCACTCCGTCATTAGAGACATTACCTTTTGCCAAACGAATTTGTTTTGTTCTTGGACCATAAGGCCTTGAGATACGTCAGTTCCCAAAAGAAGTTGTGTTGTGGGACCCGACTTAACTCGGGACCCATCTCTAGACAGACAGTGTCCAAGTTCAATATATTTTACATAGTCAACTTGTAGTTAGTGTTTTCCTTTTCTGCCAACGTGATTGACTCCATTTTTTCTATTTAATCATGTACAAAGCTACAGGTTGAAACACAGTGAATACAATTTAGAAAAGAGAAGAATTCTTCTCCGTCAATCTTTTCTTCATCAATTTTCTTATTTTTCCTTATTTTCATTCTATTATTCAACAAGTTGAACTCAAGACATGCCAAGTGAGTTGAATTTCTTCAGGAATACACTTTTGTGTTGAAAGACAAGGCCAGGGTTATGAACAAACAAGCCGATGCATTGACTCGTAGGGTTGCACTAATACACTCTATGGTTTAGTATTTACCCAATTGACCATTTGACCAATTTAGATTAGGTTAATTAACTTAGATCAATTTGATTTTTAGGTTAAGTTAATTAAGCCCCATATTTCATTTAATTCCATTAATTTCCTTTTATAAGATCCACCCATGGTTGACCAAGTCAACCATGGTGGTCGGCCCCACTATCCTTGGGTCCACACGCCATCTCCATGGGTGAGGTGGAGGTGGGCCCCATTGGCCATGTCACCTTGGTCCATTTATCACCTAACTTAGGTGATTTAAACTTTTATTAAATGTATCCCTCTTATTGGATCACCATTGGGCCCATGGCCCAATTAGATTCTTGTCTTACCCATTTACCTTAGGGCTTAATTACCTTGGTCCATTGGGTCCCATATGGCCTTTTGACCCAATTTGACTAATCTTGACCCAATTACTTACCGTTACCCGATTAAATGAACCAATTCTAATTCAAGGTCTATTGGGTAACCATTGGGCCCATGGCCCAATTAGATTCCCTCCTTTTCCACTTACCTTAGGGTTTGCACCGATTTTGATCGATTGGGCCCCACGTGGCTATCGGGCCCACTTTGACCATCGTTGACCCGATTAGTCCTCATTGGCCCATTAAATGGATTTTACCCAATCCATGGCCCAATTGGGCCATTGTCCCAAAATTTGGTCTACTTGGCATTTTATTATATCAAGCTTCAAATTAACATGAATAAATGCCAATATATATATATATATATATATATAAAATTCGGGTTATTACAGAGAGAGTGAGATGAGAATGAGATGGAGAAACCCTAGTTTCCCCATCTCATTTTTGGTTGCTTGGGTTAGACTCCTCCGCCTCCCCTTTTGCCCAATCATAGTCCATGCATGCCCTTAATCTTAAGCCTCTTGTCCAATATACCACTCTTGTACACGGTTTTGGGCTTGGTTGTTTGGTGGTTTGGGTAAGGTGGAACCACCACCTCACAATGGGCCGATGCATGCCCTAGCATGCCCCCATTTTATGGATCTTTGTCTTCCATACCACCCTTCCATGGCCAATGGTTTTGGATGGTTTGGATGAGGTGGCACCCCCACCTCATTTT
>CM039095.1:24059499-24168427 GCA_022113865.1 Chimonanthus praecox
ACCGCCAATCTTTTACATGGGGTTCGGCCCTCCATGGTGACCGAACCCAATGGTTATTTTTACCATTTTTAAACCTCCATTAATCAAGGTTAAAACCTTGGTGTATTCGGCCATAACCATGGCCCAATACACACCCATTTTATTAATCAAAAGTCCATGGAAATACTTACCAAATTCCAAGCTTTTCTTATTGCCTTTGCTCCTTGCTTCCTATCTTTCTTACTTCCTTCCTTCTTTCTTCCTTAGTCTCAACTGATTAGAAGCATGAACCAATGGTGAAATCACCAAGATAAAATTCGGACAAGGAGGTGTTCTTGAGAGAGGGAGAGAGATATGAATTCCAAGGTTTTTGCAATGTGGAATTCGGCCAAGTGAGGGTGTTCATTCCTTTTGTATTTCAGCCCCCAAAACCCCTCCACTCCCTCATCAATTCTTGCCTAAAACGATGTGTCTTGGGTGCTATCCAAGGCACCCCTTGGCACCAACCAATGCAGCCATTCCGCTTTCCATGTATTTCATCTCAATCCCATCCATTTTCATTTAAACTTAGCATGGAAATCACCATAACAAGTCCCCAACGTGTGGGACTTGTTTTGGTTGGTTTGAGACCAAACCACCTCCTCATATTCCCTTCAATTCAATGATTTACAGCCCCTTTGATTTCCATTTTGACTCACTTGAACTCAGGGTCCTTTTGATTTCCATCTCAACTCACCCAACTCACCATACTTATTGCATTTCATTTAATGCACTTGAGTTAACTCACCACTTGATTTAATTCCAACTCACTTCAGTCCCACTCAAACTGATTTAACTCATGTTTTAGCTCCCTTGAGGGTCCACATGGTCAACCATAGTCAACTCGACCCGTTGGGTCCTCCTTTAGCTCCTTGACCCGTTTTTGACTCCATGACCCAATTATGGGTATTTTGGTCATTTGTAATTGATTTTTACATATGGATCAAGCCTACCCATTTTTTCTCCACTTGATTTCCAATCAAATCGGCTTAACCCCATTTAATTTAAATTCACAAAACGGTCAAATAATCCAGTAAGACCCGATGGGTCCCATTTGGGCCCCTTGACCCATTTAGCCATTTTTGACCCAATTGATGTAAATTACCCATCCAATCAAACTTAACATTCATAATGTGCTCATATGATCTCAATTTGAGCAATGGGTCCCACCATTTCCTTACTTAACATCACAAAATAATTAATTTAACACATCAGGGGCATTTTCGTAATTATCCATTTCATTGAGAAATTGGGGTGTTACAATATAACCCTCTTTTTAAAATTTTCGTCCCGAAAATAGAGAGAAGTAGGGTTCTCAAAATAAATTACATAAATAATTCGGGGTGAGCTGTTCTCATCTCCGATTCAAGTTCCCATGTGGCCTCTTCATCAACATGACGGTCCCATACCACTTTTACGAACTGAATCGCTCTGTTTCGCAACACCCTTTGTTCAGTCTGCACTATCCTGACCGGTTTCTCGACGTATCTCACGTCGCTTTGTACTTCAATATCCTGAACATTCAAAACATGAGACGGATCCGGATTGTATTTCATTAGCATCGACACATGAAACACATTATGTAGAGCCGCTAACTGCGAAGGAAGAGCTAATTGGTAAGCTACATCTCCCATCCTTCTTGTGATGGAAAATGGTCCCACATATCTTGGTGACAATTTTCCTTTCTTGCCAAACCTCATGTGTCCTTTCCGTGGCGAGACCTTTAGAAATACCATGTCTCCCACTTCAAATTCCAGAAATCGTCTCCTTTTATCAGCATAACTCTTCTGCCGACTCTGTGCAGTCAATAAGTGTTAACGTATCAACTTAATTGTGCAGTAGTCTCTACGACTAATTCCGGTCCGATCAATGCAGGCTCTCCTGCCTCTGTCCAACATACTGGTTGACCTACACGGTCTACCATATAAGGCCTCGTATGGAGCCATCTGAAGGCTTGCCTGATAGCTGTTATTATACGAGAACTCCACCAGTGGTAAGTGGTCCTCCCATCCACCCTTAAAATCTTACATACATGCTCTCAGCATGTCTTCCAAGGTCTGTATTGTCCTTTCAGACTGTCCATCAGTCTGTGGATGGAATGCGGTGCTAGTCAATAGATCAGTCCCCATGGCTGTCTGCATGTTTTGCCATACTCTGCCGGTAAAACAGCCATCTCTGTTCGATACTATCGTTCTGGGAATGCCATGTAGTCGAATGATTTCTTTAATATACCACCGACCCAACGTTTCAGATGAATCTGTCATCTTGATAGGAATGAAATGTGCGGAGTTGGTCAGCCGGTCGACTACGACCCATATGGAGTCATTGCCCTATGAAGACCTCGGCAACTCTGATACAAAGTCCATGGAAATGCGTTCCCATTTCCATTCTGGCACTGCTAAGGGTTTAAGTAACCCTGGTGGCTTTTGGTGTTCAGTCTTAACTTGCTGACAAGTTAGACAATGTGCCACGAATTCTGTCACATCCCTTTTTAGTCATGCCACCAATAATGCCTCTTTAGATCATGGTACATTTTGGTGCTGCCCGGATGGATAGAAATCTTGGACTGATGTGCCTCAATCAGTAGCTCTTTCCTGCAATTCTTTGGCACATATGTTCTTCCCCGGAATAAAAGACCTTGTCCCGGTCGTACTTCCCATTCCGGTATGTCTACGCCAGTGGACATCTTGGCCCATATGTCCTCCACTTCCGGGTCTATCCTTTGTTCTTGTTCAATCCTGGTGACCATGTTAGATTGTATGACCAAATTGTATATGGTCCCATGGTTGTTGTAATAGAGTTTAAACTCTCGGATGGTATTCAACATCTCCCATTCCAATCTGATCAAACATGCCACGGATGCATGTGGTATACGGCTAAGGGCATCCGCTACCCTATTTGCCTTGCCTGGATGATATCTAAGCGCAAACTCATAATCTGCCAGATACTCCATCCATCTTCGTTGCCTGAGGTTGAGCTCCTTCTGATCAAAAAGATATTTTAAGCTCTTATGATAAGAAAATACCTCAAATTTCTCGTCGTAGAAGTAGTGTCTCCAACTCTTGAGGGAGAAAACCACTGCAGCTAATTCCAAATCATGTGTGGGGTATAGACGTTCATGTATTTTTAACTGCCTTGAACCATACGCCACCACACAATTACTTTGACTGAGTGTACAACCCAGTCCCTCTCCCGAGGCATCGTAATATACCTCATAACACTTGCCACTTACCGGCAAAACTAAAATAGGGGCAGTGGTAAGTCTTGTCTTCAGCTCTTCAAACCTTTGATTACATAGATTTGTCCACTCGTACTTGACTCCCTTCTTAGTGAGTTGAGTCAATGGAGATGCAATTTTGGAAAAATCCATGATAAATCTTCTATAAATAACCAGCCAATCCCAAGAAGCAACGAATTTCAGTTACATTCTTGGGCGCTTTCCAATCTTTCACTGCTGCCACCTTAGCCGGATCCACGGCTATACCTCCCTCAGATATCACATGTCCCAAGAAATTGACCTCGGATAGCCAGAATTCACATTTACTAGCCTTGGCATATAACTTATTCTGCCTCAAGGTATTCAAAACTATCTGTAAGTGTTCTGCATGTTCCTCCTGACTCTTGGAATATATCAGAATATCATCAATGAATACGATTACAAATTGATCCAAATAGGGACAGAAGATTCTGTTCATCAAATCCATGAACACCGCCGGCGCATTTGTGCTTCCGGTAGTCCACGCACATCCGAAGTGAACCATCCTTCTTCTTCACAAATAGCACTGGTGCTCCCCATGATGAGGTACTGTTCCGGATGTAACCCAACCTAAGCAGTTCATCAATCTGCTTCTTTAGCTCCGACATCTCTACTGGTGCCATCCGATAGTGTGGTAACGACACTGGTGCTATGCCAGGGTACAACTTGATCTCAAAGTTAATCTCCCTCATAGGCGGTAAACCAGGGAGTTCTTTTGGAAATACATCCGCAAATTCTTGTACAATTGCCGGAAGTTCAGTAACTGGAGCTTTGTTTATGGTGATATTATTCAATACCACGTGGTTTAACCCTTCCTGCAATCCACTTTGTTTATCTGCACGGACTACATATTGCTTGCCCTCGGGTGACATAAATGTCACCCTTCGGCGATAACAGTCGATGTTGGCATGAAACTTAGCCAACCAATCCATGCCGAATATTATATCATACTCAGACATGTCAAGCACTAGATAATTGAACTCAAATCTGAGTCCAGCTAATTCAGTGTTAACCGCCGTACATATAAGTCCCAATGCCGAATCTCCGACAGGGGATACAATAGTAAGTGTTGTGGCTAATCTTTGAACTAATGTACCGGTAGCAGTAATAAATGATGTAGCGATGAAGGAGTGTGATGCTCCAGAATCAAATAGTACATATGCATAAGAACTACTCATTACCGCCATACCTTGTATCACAGCATGGTCCTCTTCTTCCGGAGAAGTTAGAGTAAATAATCGTCCAACTCCAGTAGGGTTAGATCCTCGACCTCCCCGACTTTGCACTCTGCCTCCTCTAGACTTTACTGGTCTAGCTGGAGGACGAAATGATCCTCTGGAGTATGATAGCCCGTTGAGCTTTTGGCAGTCCTTTTTGTAATGACCAGGTTGATCACAGAGAAAGCAGGTGTTCACTTCTCGTGATGCTTGAGTGACTGCTGCAGATTGAGTGGGCTGGTTGGGGCGAAAACCCCCACTAGATCCAATAGACGGTGAGGGTCTGTTGAAGTTCGATCTGAACTTCTTGTTGCGTTGATATGCACCCCTCCCACTCGGAGCTCGGTGATTGTCCACTCTTGTAAATTCCGCCATTTCCTGTTCCACAATGGTAGCCCTGCTAACCACTTCCTCCAGCGTGGCTGCTTTGAACACGGTTACCCTGGCCCTAATGTTTGACCGTAAACCACACTCGAACTTGCGAGCCTTCCGATATTCTGTGTCCACAACATAAAATGCATAGATTGACAGGCTGAGGAATTCTTGGTGATACTCAGCCACCGTCATTGAGCCTTGCACCAAAGTCATAAAGGCCTGAATTTGTCGTTCCCTCTCTTCCTCCGGGAACTAGCGTTCTAAGAATGTCGCTGAGAATTGCTCCCAGGTCATAGCAATTCTTTCTCTTCTTGGCACAAGTGCCTGCTGTCTCTCCACCACCTTCCACCATTTGGCAGCGTCATCTACCAGCTGTGACGTGGCCAATAGTATTTTATGAGCATAACTCTTGATATTCAACAGAGTCAATATGTGAGAAATCTTCTCCAACCAATTTGGGCTCCGACAAACCCTTCCCTGCCCTTGAAGTAAGGTGGGCGCTGTTGTTGAAAATCTCTGACCATGTTACAGTCATTATTTTCACTCATGCTTCCCCCTCCGTTCATATGTTGTTGGAGGATAGATGTAACCACAGCTTGCACCAAGCTGTACAGTTCAGGAGGCACATAGGGTACGGTCAGGTTGTTGTTCTCCTCCTCCTCTCGTCGATATGACGAGTCATATTCATCCTCCTCGTCCTGTTGATACGTAGGGTCACTCTCTTCTTCTTCCCGCCGAGAATGGTGAGACTCTTCCTCATTGTGAGATCGTTCATGAACAGATCTCTCTTCGTCATGAACGGACCGCTCTCTTTCAGGTTCCGATGACACCTTCTTGCGTCGGGGTACCACCTTCCCTTGTGGTGTGATAATGAGTACGTCCTCTTTCTTTCTATCGTCCTGACGGGTCCTTCTCTTTGATACCCCCTCACCTAATCTGATTTGTAAAACTTTTTCTTTACCCTTCGGATCTTTTACCACCTTTCTCTGTGGCGCCATTTATTCGTAATTCATGGAAACATCATAGACTTAGTTTCCATTAACAATATGCATTACATGCCATGAATCCTCATAAAAACATGAAATCACATATTTTATATAAATTCAAACTTCATCTTTGTACAAAGGTGGGTAGGGTGAAACAAACCCTATGTATAACAAAACATGCACCCTTACAATATAACCCTTTTTTTAATACCCGTCATATTACTTCCTATCCTAGTCTTCTGTAGAAGATTCCGCATCATCAGCGAACTTGAAACGGTTATCAAGACACGTCATCGCTGTGTGCCCCAATACTTCACATGTTGTGCAGGGTATTAATCCGGGCCTCCTATATAAGGACAATTAGTCCTCGCCTCTCCATGCCCGTGCAGTCCACAAACCGGACAGACAACTCCTAAAGGATGAGGACAATACAAACAGTTGTGGTTGTCCTGATTACACAACTCACACGTATCGTAGGGATCTACCTCCCCCGCCGATTCCAATATTATAGGAAAATCTTCCATAGGATCCTCATAAAAGAATCCCAGATCCTCCTTTTCTTCCTCAGGAGGTTCCACCATCCCAGGAATGTCATCCATCAAATCCTCTGGAACAGGCGCTAAGTCCATCTCATCTTCTTCAGGAGGTCCCTCCTGAAGGTCCACATTAGCTTCCACGTTGGTGTTGTTAGAAGTAGACACCAAATCTATGGGATGGCTAGGAGTTCCTCTGTGCCATTCCAAGTACTCAACATTACTCGACATATCTGTATCATAGCAATAGAACACAAGAATATTTAACAACAACTCTAAATAAACCAACCTTGGTTTTCAGGGGAATCTGATCATGCATAATGTCATGTACTTTGTTTGGGAAGATTACCAAATCATCATTCTTTGTCTTTCCTGTTGTTTGTTTCTTAGTGTGGGGATTTCAGGGGAGTGCATCCTACCTTGCTATGTTTGATATGTCCAATTATGATGACTGTACTTTACTTTGCTATCTTTCATTGTCGTTCTCAGATTGATTGTTCAGTCTGAGTCACTCAAAGTAAATTAATCCGGCCCCCAAGCAGCGGACTCCGAAGAGTCGGTCAATTGGGATTCTTATCCGTTAGTGAGACATGAAACCGTCTTAATCTTACTTCGATGATTCAACTTCCCGTTTCGCTCTGATACCAACTGTAACGCCCCACCCTTTCAGAGAAATCAGGGTCTAATTTTTTTTTTTTTTAAATAATAATAATACATCGAAGAGCGCGGGCAGAGTCACGACGCGAGTTAAGTTCAGACTACTCAAGTCTTAACCTTAACTGGCCACCCATATGTACATGAACTAGACCATGATAATGAATCACACATGGTGTAACACCCCAATTTCTCAATGAAGTGGAAAATTACGAAAATGCCCCTGAGTTGTTAAATTAATTATTTTGTGGTGTTGAGTAAGGAAATAGTGGGTCCCATTGCTCAAATTAAAATTATATGAGAACATTATGAATGTTAAGTTTGATTGGATGGGTAATTTGCATCATTCGGGTCAAAAAATGGCTAAATGGGTCAAAGGGCCCAAATGGGACCTAGCGGGTCTTACTGGATTATTTGACCGTTTTGTGAATTTAAATTAAATGGGGTTAAGCCTATTCGATTGGAAATCAAGTAGAGGAAAAATGGGTAGGCCTGACCCATATGTAAAAACCAGTTACAAATGACCAAAATACCCATAATTGGGTCATGGAGTAAAAAACGAGTCAAGGAGCTAAAGGGGGACCCAACGGGTCGGGTTGACTTTGTTGACCACAGCCAACCATGTGGGCCCACAGATGAGTTCAATGGTGAGTTAAATCAGGTTAAGTGGAACTGATTTTATTTAATTTGAATTAAGAATGAGTTGACTCAAGTGTAATTAATATATGGTGTTTAATATGGTGAGTTAAGCCATTGAGTTGAGTGAGTCAAAGTGGAAGCCAAATGGGCTGTAAATTCAGTGAGTTAAGTGGAATATGAGGAGGTGTTGTGATCTCAAACAAACCCAAAACAAGTCCCACACGTTGGGGACTTGTTATGGTGAGTTTCATGCAAACATTAAATGGGAATATGCGGGGTTTCTATTCCATTTGGAAACCCCAAGACTTCAACGTTGGAATGCCAATGGGTGCATTTGTTGGCAGCAAGTGTCCCATTGGTTTAGGCAAAAATTGATGAGGAAGTGGAGGGGTTTTGGGGCTGAAATACAAAAGCAAAAACACTCAAGGTTAGCTGATTTTTATCATTGCAAAAACCTTAGAACCCCATCTCTTTCCCTCTCTCAAGAGCACCTTCATTTGGCCGAAGTGGATTTGGTGTTTCTCATCATTGAATCAAGCATACAACCGGCTAGGAACTAAGGAAGAAGAAAGGAAACAAGAGGGGAGAAGTCAAGGAGCAAAGGCATAAGAAAAGCTTGGAATTTGGTAAGTATTTCCATGGACTTTTGGTTAATAAAATGGGTGTGTGTTGGGCCATGGTGATGGCCGATTACACCAGGGTTTTAACCTTGATTAGTGGAGGATTTAAAATGGTAAAAATAACCATTGGGTTCGGCCACCATGGAGGGCCGAACCCCATGTAAAAGATGGGTGGTTTTTCATGTTTTGAAACATGGAAACCAAGGAGGTTTATGGAATGATTTTTGGGTTTTATTTAAGAATCAAATACATGTTATAGAAAGGATTATAAACCTGGATCTGAATGACAGAAAAGGCGGAGGTTTTTATGGTCTAGTCCATGTACACATGGGTGGCCAATTAAGGTTCAGACTTGGGTAGTCTGAACTTAACTCGCGTCGTGACACCGTCCGCTCTCTTCCGATGTTTATTATTTTAAAAAAAAATTAGACTCTGAAATTCTCGGAAAGGGCGGGGTGTTACAGTTGGTATCAGAGTAAAACGGGAAGTTGAATCTTCCGAAGTAAGATTAAGACGGTTTCATGTCTCACTGACGGATAAGAATCCCAACTGACCGACTCTTCGGAGTCCGCTGACTGGGGGCCGGATTAATTTACTTCGTGGACTCAGACTGAACAAATCAATCTGAGAACAACATTGAAAGATAGCAAAAGTACAGTATTATAATTGACCTATCAAACGTAGCGAAATAGGGTATACATCCCCCAATATTCCCCAAATTGAGAAAGAAAACAAACAAATAGGGATTTAGAAACTTCCCCAAAAACAAAAGAAAATCAAGATTGCTTATTTGGAAATCTCCCCAAAGTAGTGAAAACACAAACTGTATGAAGAAACTAAGTCAATTATATTTTCATGACTTAGGAAATGGCACCAAAAAGAAAGATCCTACAAAGCAAGAAAGGGAAAGAAAAAGAGATACCACTCGTTCAGTATGAGGAAGGAAGGGAAAGATCTCCCACCAGAAGAAGAGTCACATCATTCTGAAAGGTCACATCACTCTGAAAAGTCACACCATTCAGAAGAGTCTCATCATTCTCGGCGAGAAAAGAAGGAGCGGGAATACTCATTTTGGAAGGAGGGAGAAGGGAACAATGGTTTACATATACCACATGTGCCGCCTGAACTCCAGGGCTTAGTTCAAGAAGTGGTAACCTCTGTACTCCAGCAACATGTGAATGGGAGTGAAAGTTCCAGGGATACCAGTGACCGGAGTATGGCACGAGAATTTCAACAACAGCGTCCTCCCTACTTCAAAGGGAAGGAAGGGGCTGTCGGAGCCGAGCATTGGCTGAAGAAGATCACTCAGATCTTAAATTTACTTAAGATCTCGAGTCATGCTGACAGGATTCTACTGGCTACTTCACAATTGATAGAAGATGCCGGTAAATGGTGGGAGGTGGTGGAGAAGTAGAGGGCACTCATACCAGTTAGGGAGAGGACCGCCATGACATGTAATGAGTTTTCAGCAACCTTTCTGGAACACTACTTTCCGGAGGAGGAGAAGGAGCGACAGACGCAAGCCTTTCTGTCCTTGGTACAGGGCTCTATGACGGTGGCAGAGTATCACCGAGAATTTCTCAGTTTATCCATCTATGCATTCTATATGGTGGACACGGAACATCGCAGAGCAAGGAAGTTTGAGAGGGGTTTACGGCCAAATATCAGGGCCAAAGTGACCATATTCAAGTGCACCACATTGGCTAAGGTAGTTAGCAAGGCCACAATAACAGAAGAGGAGTTGAATGCAATGGTGCGGTTTGACAACCGTCGAGCTCCAAGTGGGAGGGGTGGGTTCCAGCCCAACAAGAGGTTCCATCCGAACTTCAGTAGACCCTCACCATCTACTGGGTCCACGGGGGGCTTTCGTCCCAATCAGCCCTCCCCATCTGCATCAGTCACCCAGTCATTCAGAGGGGTGAACAACTGTTTCCACTGTGATCAGCTGGGTCACTTCAAGAGAGACTGTCCAAAGCTCAATAAGCTCTCATATTCTAGAGGATCTTTCCGTCCACCAACTAGGCCAGCTAACTCCCAAGGAGGCAGGACTTATAATCAGGCGGGCCGGGCGCCTAATCCTACCGGATCTGGACAACTATTTGCTCTGGAACCTCCTGAGGATGTGGATCATTCTGTGATTCAAGGTATGGCCGTTGTCAATAGTTCTTATGCTTATGCATTGTTTGATTCTGGAGCATCGCACTCTTTTATATCTGCATCCTTTATAACTGCTACTGGAACACTAGTTCAAAAGTTGTCCACCACTCACAGTAGTATCCCCTGTCGGAGACACGTCCTTGGGACTCATATGCAATGCCATAAATACAGAACTCGCAGGACTCTGATTTGAGTTCAATTATCTGGTACTCGACATGACTGAGTACGATATTATATTCGGCATGGACTGGTTGGCTAGTTATGAAGCCAATATTGATTGTTATCGCCGAAGAGTGACATTTTGGTCACCCGAGGGAAAGCAGTATATAGTTCGTGCCGACAAGCAAAGCAGACTGCAGGAAGGGTTGCATCATTTGGTATTGAACAATATTGTCATCAACAAAGCACCAGTCACTGAGCTGCCAGCAATTGTGAAAGAATTTACTGATGTCTTTCCAAAAGAACTCCCTGGTTTACCACCTATGAGGGAGCTCAATTTTGAGATCAAGCTGTATCCTGGTGCTTCACCAGTGTCTCTACCCCATTATCGGATGGCACCAGTAGAAATGTCCGAGTTGAAGAAGCAACTTGATGAGTTACTCAGACTGGGTTGTATTTGGAACAGTACATCATCATGGGGAGCTCCAGTGTTGTTCATGAAAAAGAAGGACGGTTCACTCGGAATGTGTGTGGACTACCGGAAGTTGAATCAACTAACTGTCCGGAACAAATATCCTCTACCCAGGATCGATGATTTATTCGATCAGTTGAGGGGTTCCAGTCACTTTTTGAAGATTGACCTGATGTCCGGTTATCATCAAATCCGGGTCAGGGAGGAAAATATAGAGAAGACAGCTTTTAGAACACGGTATGGACTATTTGAATTTGTAGTCATGCCTTTTGGGCTTACCAACGCACCGGCTGTGTTCATGGACTTAATGAACAGAATCTTCCGTCCATATCTAGATCGGTTTGTTATAGTGTTCATTGATGATATCCTGATCTATTCCAAGAGTCAGGAGGATCATGCTGAGCATCTATGAATAGTATTGAACACCTTGAGACAGAACAAGCTGTATGCCAAAGCAAGCAAATGCGAATTTTGGCTACCTGAGGTCAAATTCTAGGGTATGTTATAATAGCTGATGGTATAGCCGTTGATCCGGCAAAGGTGGCAGCAGTAAGCGAGTGGAAAACAAAAAAGAATGTCACTGAAATCCGTAGCTTTCTGGGTTTGGCTGGATACTATAGGAAGTTCATCATGGATTTCTCTAAAATAGCATCTCCATTGACTCGACTCACTCAGAAAGGGGTCAAATATGAGTGGTCAGAGTTGTGCAATCATAGGTTTGAGGAGCTGAAAGAGAGACTTACAACTGCTCCTATTTTAGTTTTGCCGGAAAGAGGCAAAGGTTATGAAGTACAATGTGATGCATCAGGAGAGGGACTGGGATGTTCACTCATGCAACATGATCGTGTGGTGGCATATGGTTCAAGACAACTAAAGATACATGAACGCCTCTATCCCACACATGATCTGGAATTAGCTGCGGTGGTCTTCACTCTCAAAAGCTGGAGACACTATCTATATGGTGAAAAGTTTGAAGTATTTTTCAGATCACAAGAGCTTGAAGTATTTATTTGATCAGAAAGAACTCAACCTGAGGCAGCGCAGATGGATGAAATATCTGGCGAACTATGAATTTGCGCTCCGATATCATCCGGGAAAGGCCAACAAGGTGGCGGATGCTCTCAGCCGCATGTCTCATGCATCAGCGGCATGTCTGATCAGGACCGAATGGGAGATGTTGAATACCATTCGTGAGTTCAATCTATACATCACAAACCATGGGAGTATGTACAATTTGATCATACGATCCAACATGGTTACAAAGATTGAACAGGAGCAGCGAGCAGATCCGGAAATGGCAGAGACATGGGCCAAGATGTCTATTGGCGAGGTTGTACCAGATTGGGAATTACGACCAGGACAGGGTCTTATGTTCCGGGGTAGAATTTATGTGCCAAGAAGCTACTGAAAAGAATTACTGATAGAGGCACATCAGAGCAAGCTCTCCATTCATCCGGGTAGCACAAAAATGTATCATGACTTAAAAGACATTATTGGTGGCATGGACTTAAGAAGGATGTTGCAGAGTTTGTGGCTCATTGTTAACTTGTCAACAAGTTAAGATTGAACACCAAAAGCCACCAGGGTTACTCAAACCCTTAGCAGTGCCAGAATGGAAATGGGAACACATTTCCCGGACTTTGTATCGGGGTTGCCGAGGTCTTCAAAGGGCAATGACGCCATATGGGGTCGTCGATCGACTGACCAAGTCCGCACATTTCATTCCTATCAAGATGACAGATTCATCTGAAACGTTGGGTTGGCGGTATATTAAAGAGATCATTCGACTACATGGAATTCCCTGAACGATAATATCGGACAGAGATGGCCGTTTTACCGGCAGAGTATGGCAAAACATGCAGTCAGCCATGGGGACAGATCTATTGACTAGCACCGCATTCCATCCACAGACTGATGGACAGTCTGAAAGGACAATACAGACGTTGGAAGACATGCTGAGAGCATGTATGTTAGATTTCAAGGGTGGATGGGAGGACCACTTACCCCTGGTGGAGTTCTCGTATAATAACAGCTATCAGGCAAGCCTTCAAATGGCTCCATACGAGGCATTATATGGTAGACCGTGTAGGTCACCGGTATGTTGGACAGAGGCTGGAGAGCCTGCATTGATCGGACCAGAACTAGTCGCAGAGACTACTGCACAAATTAAGTTGATACGTCAACACTTGTTGACTGCACAGAGTCGGCAGAAGAGTTATGCTGATAAAAGGAGACGGTTTCTGGAATTTGAAGTGGGAGACATGGTATTTTTAAAGGTCTCACCACGGAAAGGGCACATGAGGTTTGGCAAGAAAGGGAAGCTGTCGCCAAGATATGTGGGACCGTTTTCCATCATGAGAAGCATGGGGGATGTTGCTTACCAGTTAGCACTTCCTTCGCAGTTAGCAGCTCTACATGATGTGTTTCATGTGTCAATGCTAAGGAAATACAATCCGGATCCGTCCCATGTTTTAAATGTTCAAGATATTGAAGTACAAAGCGACGTGACATACGTCGAAAAGCCGGTCAGAATAGTGGAGACCGAACAAAAGGTGTTGCGAAATAGAGCGATTCAGTTCGTAAAAGTGGTATGGGACCGTCATGGTGATGAAGAGGCCACATGGGAACTTGAATGGGAGATGAGAACAGCTCACCCCGAATTATTTGTGTCATTTAATTTGAGAACCCTACTTCACTGGATTTTCGGGACGAAAATTTTAAAAAGAGGGTTATATTGTAACACCCCAATTTCTTAATGAAGTGGAAAATTAGGAAAATGCCCCTGAGTTGTTAAATTAATTATTTTATGGTGTTAAGTAAGGAAATAGTGGGGCCCATTGCTCAAATTAAAATCATATGAGAACATTATGAATGTTAAGTTTGATTGGATGGGTAATTTGCATCATTCGGGTCAAAAAATGGCAAAATGGGTCAAAGGGCCCAAATGGGACCCATCGGGTCTTACTGGTTTATTTGACCATTTTGTGAATTTAAATTAAATGGGGTTAAGCCTATTCGATTGGAAATCAAGTAGAGGAAAAATGGGTAGGCCTGACCCATATGTAAAAACCAGTTACAAATGACCAAAATACCCATAATTGGGTCATGGAGTCAAAAACGGGTTAAGGAGCTAAAGGAGGAACCAACGGGTCGGGTTGACTTTGTTGACCACAGCGGACCGTGTGGGTCCACAGATGAGTTCAATGGTGAGTTAAATCAGGTTAAGTGGAACTGATTTTATTTAATTTGAATTAAGAATGAGTTGACTCAAGTGTAATTAATATATGGTGTTTAATATGGTGAGTTAAGCCATTGAGTTGAGTGAGTCAAAGTGGAAGTCAAATGGGCTGTAAATTCAGTGAGTTAAGTGGAATATGAGGAGGTGTTGTGATCTCAAACAAACCCAAAACAAGTCCCACACGTTGGGGACTTGTTATGGTGAGTTTCATGCAAACATTAAATTGGAATATGGGGGGTTTCTATTCCATTTGGAAACCCCAAGCCTTCAATGTTGGAATGCCAATGGGTGCATTTGTTGGCAGCAAGTGTCCCATTGGTTTAGGCAAAAATTGATGAGGAAGTGGAGGGATTTTGGGGCTGAAATATAAAAGCAAACAACACTCAAGGTTAGCCGATTTTTATCATTGCAAAAGCCTTAGAACCCCATCTCTTTCCCTCTCTCAAGAACACCTTCATTTGGCCTAATTGGATTTGGTGTTTCTCACCATTGAATCAAGCATACAACCGGTTAGGAACTAAGGAAGAAGAAAGGAAACAAGAGGGGAGAAGTCAAGGAGCAAAGGCATAAGAAAAGCTTGGAATTTGGTAAGTATTTCCATGGACTTTTGGTTATAAAATGGGTGTGTGTTGGGCCATGGTGATGGCCGATTACACCAGGGTTTTAACCTTAATTAGTGGAGGATTTAAAATGGTAAAAATAACCATTGGGTTCGGCCACCATGGAGGGCCGAACCAAAAGATGGGTGGTTTTTCATGTTTTGAAACATGGAAACCAAGGAGGTTTATGGACTGATTTTTGGGTTTTATTTAAGAATCAAATACATGTTATAGAAAGGATTATAAACCTGGATCTGAATGACAGAAAAGGCGGAAGTTTTTATGGTCTAGTCCATGTACACGTGGGTGGCCAGTTAAGGTTTAGACTTGGGTAGTCTGAACTTAACTCGCGTCGTGACGCCGCCCGCTCTCTTCCGATGTTTATTATTTTAAAAAAAAAAACTCTAATAATGAAAACTCGAACCTAAAAGAGATTAATAAAACTCTTCAATAAGAAATAGCCATTCATTGTATGGATGTCGAGAATTTATGGCATCACAATAACATTCTTGAAGATGATGTTAAAATACTGTATTTAGAAGTTAATGAAAAAAAACCTCACAAAGAAAAATTCCAAGATAGGTTTACCCAAGGAGATGAAAGGCTTAAAAGCTCCTAGGTTCTGGCAGACTGTGTGGTGGTAGGTCTGGACTTGGTGCCTCATCCACCGAAGTGCCTATGAACCATGGGGAGCTCAGGAAAACAGGTATCTCTCGCCCTTCAATAGGTAAGTGCAATTTTTGCCACAAAGATGGACATTTCAAAAGAAACTGCTATCATCTAAAGAGATACCTGGTGAGGAAAGAATAAAGGCAAAATCAAGAAAAGCCTATGCTTAAAAGACATACACCAACACCTAATCCTAAAAGAAATCTAAGGAAGGTGGAGACAAGGCAAAACTCTTTGATAAGACAAATGACTCATGTCTTAAAAGAGTTGATGAATCCTAAGTTTGGTCATCAAAAGATACGATCGTAGGGGTGTGTATGCAACACCAAATGCCACAATCTTTGTACCTAGGAGATATACCATTAATCATGTTTTGTGGTGGTTTAAGATTCACATCCATACCTTAGACCACTACAAGTGAACTCACAAGAGACCATCTGACACTATGGCTGACTTAACTGGCTAATGACTTGAGGAGAGGAACTGGCTAAGTACAAGTCTAGAATGTACTATTCTTGGTTATAATTGTAATAGCCCGGATTTTTAAATCAATACATATATTGGCTATTATTTATTTTAATGTTTGAAAATTAGAATTTTGATGGAATGAATGGTAAATGGATCAAAAATTTGGGCAATGGCCCAAGTAGGGTCCAATGGACCAAGGATTAGATTAATTTCATTAAATGGGTCAATGATACTTGATTGGGTCAAGGATGGTCAATTGGGTCAATACCCATTTGGGACCCAATGGGTCAAGATGGTTTGAGCATTAGGGTAAATGGACAAGAGGTGAATTTGATTGGGTCATGGGCCCAATGGTAATCCAATTAGATGGAATGGATTGAAGTGATTAAGAATCACCTAAGATAAATTGGAAATTATTGTTAAATGAGGTGGCGGGTTGGCTAAGGCATTGGTGGGGCCGGCCACCATGGTTGACTTAGTCAACCATGGGTGTATTCTTGGAAAATTTAAAGGGAAACAAATGGAATTAAATTATGGAAATTAATTAACCTAACTTAGATATCAAATTAAATAAATGGGTGAGTCAAAGGGATGAGTCAATGAGTGGTTTCATCCCATGGAAACCACCCAAACCACTAAGACAAGACACATCAAAACCGTTGGCATAGGTGGTGGTATCATCTCATCCAACAAGATCCATAAAATGGGGGTAAGATTAGACATGCTTTGACCCATTGTGTGGTGATGGTTCCACCTCATCCCAACCACCACCACTAAGGGACAAGGGGCCTAGGATTAAGGGCATGCAAGGCCATACCACCCCCCCCCATGTTGGTTTGGTCAATGGACTCATGGGGAAGATTCCACCTTAATGATGGTGGGGTCTAATCCAAGCTACCCAAGACAAGATGGGAAAGGTCTAGGGTTCCATCCCATTCCCCATCTCATCTCACTCTCTCACTCCCTCTCCAAAACCGTCCCCCTCTCTTCCAAGAACAAAAGAAGAAGAGACTTAGAAGAAAATACTAAAGAGAAAGAAACTTAGAAGAAAAGAGAAGAACCAAGCTTGGCTGATCACACCTTCAAGACCCAAGACTTGAGATATCTTTCTCTCTCCTCTTTTCCCTCTCTCAAACCTACTACACCTTGGCCGAACCAAACATTGGAGATTGCATTGGATCAAGCCCACACCTTGGCCGAAGATCAAGGAAAAAAGAAAGGAGAAGGGTTAAGGATCAGGAGGAGTAAGAGGAAACCGGAGGAGTCGCAGATCGATAAGTGGTATTCAAACAAGATTTTAAATTTTAAGGGTTAAAAAGGAGACCATGGAAGTCTATTTCTTGGATTAAATGGTGGCCAAAAGTGTTATGGGCCATGGAACTAAAATCCATCCAAGAAAGGGGATGAACATGGACAAACCCTAATGGGTAAGGTAGGTTATGAATAAGGAATATAAGGACATTAGGTATATGGATTATGCATGCATGCATGGATGGGTAAAAGACCATGGTTCGGCCTGTAACGCCCGTCCACTTCCACCCTTCCGAAATCAGAGTCTGAAAATTTCTTTTGAAAGAAACACAGAGTGAAAGAGAGAGGGCGGCGTCACAACGCGAGATAAGTCCGGACTACCCAAATCCGAACCTTGACTGGCCACCCATGTGTTCATGGACTAAACCATGAATAACAATACACACAAGGAACTAAACAATGACTTGCGGAATAACTAGACTAACTGCGGAATAAGTCAAATATGCGGAATTATAATCAATACTCAAACTGCTCCATTATCAGATAGCAAAGTACAAGTCAAGTTTTTTTTAACATAATAACCTCATTAGACTATTCTCAAACTTAGCATTTATCCATAATAACTTAATTCATATATCCAACATCAAGACTATAATTCAAACCATAGCAAAGATACTAATGATTACATGTCCATAAATGTAATTCAAATAACAGTAATTATAAATTCCATTCCCATAATCAAGTGCTTAAGCTTGGCTCCCCTCCTGGTCAGGGATTAATTCATATTTATGGATCAGTTATGAACCTAGGGATATAAAAATAAAATGAGAGTTAGTCATAGAAAAGAAGAGTGGCAAAAATGTAATTATGGCCAAAATGAACCATGGGTTCGGCCATGGTGTATGGCCGAACCCCATGGGGGATTTTTGTGGACTTAGGGGCTTGTAATAAGGATCTTATTTTGCTGGATAAATGAAGCATAGAGTTGCTGGTTTTTAGACTCACTTGATTAAAATAATCTATGGATTAAAAAGAAACCTAAAAACCTAGTTAGTGAGGTTCGGCCATGGTGTATGGCCGAACCCCACTAAGGCATGAGTAATGAACTTAGGCATGGTTGAAACATGGGTTAACTTGTTGATGTGTAATAAGGTATCAGAAATTGCAAGCGATGCGCGATTGGCGATCGAATTCGTGGACGAAAACGCAAAGGAACACTAGCTGGTATTTGGTAGGATTCCTACCTTGTTGTAAGCCATGGATTATGTGTTTATGCATGTTTTACTTGATTTATTTTGGTAATCAAATGATATGTTTTAAGATGGGATTTAAATGCTATGGTTTGAAATATTATTATATGGCATGTTGCACTTACATCTCATGCATGGCATGGGAGGGATGAAATGGAATCGGAGTCCATGCTCCGTCGGGGCGACCGATAAACATACATGGGGACACTTTGTGTTTACTTATATACCTTGATGAGGCTTTGCCATCGAGGGGGATGCTTTAT
This sequence comes from Chimonanthus praecox, assembly GCA_022113865.1. NCBI lineage: Eukaryota > Viridiplantae > Streptophyta > Magnoliopsida > Laurales > Calycanthaceae > Chimonanthus > Chimonanthus praecox. Next base: position 24,078,324 of record CM039095.1, read on the forward strand.
GTTGATTATATCTTGATGAGGCTTTTTCCATCAAGAGGGACATGGTTTAATGATGATATGGATGATGGGTGGGACTCATGACATAAGAGACCCATTGCATGGCATTGTATTAATTGCATGGTTTTGATATACTATTACCTATGTGGTTGTTATCACTAATCCATGTGTTGGCCCTACTCGGAGTACCTATTGGGCGCGTTGTCTAACGCCCTACTTCCACCTTAGATGATGACGCAGGAAATGGAGGAAATGAAGGACGCGATGGGAGCCAAGCGTAGGAGCTTGGGGGAGCGAGCTAGTTTATCTACTTAAGTTTATTTTGGAAATGTAATTTGAGTAACTTAGCTCGTTGGTCTGTAATAATTAGACTATTGCTATGGCTTGGACTTTTATTTGGACATTAAAATTTTGAGATATTATTATTAATTTAGTGATGTAATTCCTTGCTATCTAAAAAAATTGGTAGGATAGACTCTATTATAACTCGCTTTAAGTTACATTCCACAATGCTTACTTTCTACGTGTGAACCGTTCTTCGTGGACTTAGTTCCACGCACATGTAGGGTTGGCCAGTTAAGGGCCGGGCTTTGGAAGCTCGGACTTAACTCGCGTCATGACGTCCCACGCCCTTTGTCACTCTCTATTTCAAAAAAAAAAATAGACTCTGATTTTTTCAAGCTTAAGTAGTGTAGTGAAAAAGGGGCGGGCGTTTATAATAATACATATTCTACTTAGAAAGCCATACATTTCATTCAAAGTATTTTGAAAAATATAATTTTTGAATGAGAATTGTTGTGTATGTGCGTGATTGGATGAACATTATGATTGGTACATTTGTGCATGAATATGTGTTTACCGTGCTTAGATTAGGATCTCCATCAAGTTGCACAAATCAAAGATGATGGCTTTATACTCTGAACTTCTCGGTGTTGTCGACATGTCGGTGAATAGACTGTCGGAATGACAGACATGTCTTTACTGTGTGAAATCAAAGTAGTGTTAAAAAGGAAAAGTGATAAAGTCAACATGTCGGTGGAACCAACATATTAGTGAGACACAAAGTTAAAAATAAATGGTGTCACTTTCTGCGAAAGCAACAACACTTTTCAATTCGTTGTCTCCTCTCCCGCGAAGGTGTGTGGTCCCTCATTCTCCTTCCGTGCCCTAGACCAGTCGATAGGACCTGTCGAAGTGATTTCTCGAGAAAATCATGCGGTTTTCATTTTTCAAGTCTCTAGAAGCCTGAAAATCACCATTCTTGTGATTATCATAGATCGAGTAAAGCTCAGGTCATCTCATCCCTCTTCGAGCCATTGATTAAGGACCTCATCTAGGAAAAGCCATGCCTACAAAGATGGCACCTCAGTCACGTCCTAAAATCACTATCGAACGAGGAAAATCCAGTCATGCGAATCAATGGGCCAAAAGGGACAAAAGGTTAGCTTCTTCTCGCTTCTGCCCTGGCTCGAGCTCTATAATCCCACTTGTGTTTAAAAAGAACTGTAACACCCTGGAATTTCAAAGATATCAATTTACATGAATTTATTCATAGTTACGAAATTGCCATTGTGATTTATTTTGATATGAATTTAAATGGGTAAAGTGTTGGGCCAATGGTCCAATCAAGACCCAATGGTTAGTAGCTTTGTTTACAAGACAAATAAATGGATGAAATGTACTCAAACGGGTCAAGAGTTGTAATTGGGTCAAATGGTCAAAATGGCCAAATTGGACCCAATGGGTCGTGGTTGACATGTTTGACCATTAATTGAGTTCAAAACTTAATTGGGTTAAGTTTATTTAATGTTTGAGTGAGATTGAGATAAATTAAATGATGGATAATAGTTGAGTTGAATTTATGGGTTGAGTTGCATTACAATGAATGAGTTGAGTTGGGTGAGTTAAATAAATGAGTTGGATGAATAAATATTTTAAGTGAGTGAATGAGAGTGGCGTGTACTGATTGCAAGTTTTTAAACAATGAAAAACGTTGGAATTGCATGGGAGAGGTACTTCATGCATGTAACTCCAAGATAAGAAATTAATGGAGGTGGTGTTTTTGGGAGTTAGGTTTGGTGAGAGATAGTATTTCAAATGCAAGTATTATGCACGTTGGAAATATGAGAACTATGGCTTATGCATGAAACTCCAAAGATGGAGATAAATGGAGATGCCATTTCATGGAGTTACACAAAGAGGTTATGGCATTTTCAATCTTAGTCTGCACGTTGGAAGAAGGGGAAGAGTTTCATCTCAAGATGAAACCCTCATGTGAGACCTTAATGAAAGGGGGGAGGTTACACCATTGACCATCCATGGGAGACGTTGGAAGCTTGGGGAGGTTTCATTTCATAGATGAAACCCCCAAGTAACATAAAGGATTTTGGGTTAAGACAATGGAAGTTACACATGGGTTCAATCAAAACCCATCTATTTGGCCGACCACCCCATTTGGAACCAAGTTTTGGATCTCTCACTCTCTCCCTTGGATGGTTATCATCTCTCCAAGATCAAGAACAGCAGCTGGTTACTGATATGAAATCAGTCCTTGGTTGATTTATTTCACCAAGACAAAAGCATACATTGAGCATAGGAGCTTGGGCAATTTGAATGGACTGTTTACGGACTTTTGTTTAAGTTATTTGGACAATGTAATTTGATATTTAATGGTGTTGGCATGTAATAATGTAGTAAATAGCTACTATGGTTTGAATGAATGGTTGACTAAGGTTATTTAGTAATATTGGAGAATTTGATCATGTACTTTGCTATCTTAAGTTTAAGAAAATGGATTAGTCTTAGGATTTGTTATAACCTCAGTTAGTTAAAGACTAAGTATATTCTGCAAGTTTATTGTATCATGTGTGGATCGATTCTTATGGGCTTAATCCACCGCACATGGGCTTGGCCAGTTAAGTGTCGGACTTTAGAAGTCTGAACTTAACTCGCGTCGTGACACTCCGCCCTGATCACTTGATTATTATTATAAAAAAAATAAACTCTGAGAGTGAAAAGTGGGTGTTACAGTTGGTATCAGAGAGAAACAGGAAGTTGAATTTTCCGAAGTAATATTAAGACGGTTTCATGTCTCACTGACGGATAAGAATCCAAACTGATCGACTCTTCAGAGTCCGCTGACTGGGGGGCAGATTAATGTACTTTGTGGACTCAGACTGAACAATCAATCTGAGAACAACAAAGGTAGCAAAAGTACAGTCAATATAATGGATCTACAAAACATAGCAAAATAGGATATACTTCCCCAATATTTTCCCCAATTGAGAAAAACAAACATAGGGAATTTAGAGATTCTCCCCTTAAAAACAAATAGAAAACCAAGGTTGCTTATTTGGAAATCTCCCCAAAATAGTGAAAAACACAAACTTTATGAAGAGGCTAAGTCATTAATGTTTTTATGACTTAGGGAAAAATGGCACCAAAGAAAAGAATCTCACAAAGCAAGAAAGGTAAAGAGAAAGAGATACCACGCATCCGTCATGAGAAGGAGCCATCTATACATGAACGGGAGCCATCTATACAGGAGAAAGAGGTAACTCAACCTGAGAAGGAGCCATCTTTTCAGGAAAATTCACGCAATGAGGAAGAATCACATCACTCCCGGCGAGAAGAAAGGAAGGAACATTCATCACGGAAGGAGGAAGAAAGGGAACAGTGGTGTACATATACCACATGTGCCGCCTGAACTTCAGGGCTTAGTTCAAGCAGTGGTAACCTCTGTACTCCAGCAACATATGAATGGAAGTGAAAGTTCTAAAGATGCCAATGACCGTATGGCTCGAGAATTTCAACAACAGCGCCCTCCCTACTTCAAAGGGAAGGAAGGGCTGTCGGAGCTGTGCACTAGCTGAAGAAGATCACTCAGATCTTAAATTTACTTAAGATCTCGAGTCATGCTGACAGGATTCTGGCTACTTCACAACTGATAGAAGATGCCGGTAAATGGTCGGAGGTGGTGGAGAAGCAAAGGGAACTCATACCAGTTAGAGAGAGGACGGCCATGACATGGGATGAGTTTTCAGCGACATTTCTAGAACACTACTTTCCAGAGGAGGAGAAGGAGCGACAAACGCAAGCCTTTCTGTCCTTGGTATAGGGTTCTATGACAGTGGCAGAGTACCATCGGGAATTCCTCAGTCTATCCATCTATGCATTTTATATGGTGGATACAGAACATCGCAGGGCAAGGAAGTTTGAGAGGGGTTTATGGCCAAACATCAAGGCCAAAGTGACCATATTCAAGTGCACCACACTGGCTGAGGTGGTCAGCAAGGCACCATAGCGGAACAAGAGTTGAATGCAATAGTGCGGTTTGACAACCGCCAAGCTCCAAGTGGGAGGGGTGGGTTCCAGCTCAACAAGAGTTTCCATCCGAACTTCAATAGACCCTCACCATCTACTGGGTCCACCGGGGGCTTTCGTCCCAACCAGCTCTCCCCATCTGCATCATTCACTCAGTCATTCAGAGGGGTGAACAACTGTTTCCACTGTGATCATCCAGGTCACTTCAAGAGATACTGTCCAAAGCTCAATAAACTCTCATATTCCAGAGGATCTTTCCGTCCACCAGCTAGGCCAGCTAACTCCCGAGGAGGAAGGACATATAATCAGGCGGGACGGGAGCCTAATCCTACTGGATCTGGACGACTATTTGCTTTAGCACCTCCTGAGGATGTGGATCATTCTTTGATTCAAGGTATGGCAGTTGTCAGTAATTCTTATGCTTATGCACTATTTGATTCTGGAGCTTCACACTCCTTTATATCTGCATCATTTATAACTGCAACTGGTACTCTAGTTCAAAAGCTGTCCACAACACTCACAATAGTATCCCCTGTCGGAGACACGTCTTTGGGACTCATATGCACGGCCATAAATACAGAACTCGCTGGACTCAGATTTGAGTTCTATTATCTGGTACTCGACATGACTGAGTACGATATTATATTCGGCATGGACTGGTTGGCAAGTTATCAAGCCAATATTGATTGTTATCGCCGAAGAGTGACATTTTGGTCACCCGAGGGAAAACAGTATATAGTTCGTGCCGACACGCAAAGCAGACTGCAGGAAGGGTTGCACCATTTGGTGTTGAACAATATTGTCATACAAAGCACCAGTCTCTAAGCTTCCAGCAATTGTGAAAGAATTTACTGATGTCTTTCCAAAAACTCCCTGGTTTACCACCTATGAGGGAGCTCAATTTTGAGATCAAGTTGTATCCTGGTACTTCACCAGTGTCTCTACCCCATTATCGGATGGCACCAGCAGAAATGTCCGAGTTGAAGAAGCAGCTTGATGAGTTACTCAGACTGGGTTGCATTCGGAACAGCACATCATCATGGGGAGCTCTAGTGTTGTTTGTGAAAAAGAAGGACGGTTCACTCAGAATGTGTGTGGACTACCGGAAGTTGAATCAGCTAACTGTCCGGAAAAAATATCCTCTACCCAGGATCGATGATTATTCGATCAGTTGAGGGGTTCCAGTCACTTTTCCAAGATTGACCTGATGTCCGGTTATCATCAAATCCAGGTCAGGGAGGTGGATATAGAGAAGACAGCTTTCAGGACACGGTATGGACTATTTGAATTTGTAGTCATGCATTTGGGCTTACCAACGCACCGGCTGTGCTCATGGACTTAATAGACAGAATCTTCCATCCATATCTGGATCACTTTGTTATAGTGTTCATTGACGATATCTATTCCAAGAGTCGGGAGGATCATGCTGAGCATCTACGAATAGTATTGAACACCTTGAGACAGAACAAGTTGTATGCCAAAGCAAGCAAATGTGAATTTTGGCTACCTGAGGTCAAATTCTTAGGGCATGTTATAACAGCTGATGGTATAGCCGTTGATCCAGCTAAGGTGGCAGTAGTGAGTGGAAAGCACCGAAGAATGTCACTGAGATCCGTAGCTTCCTGGGTTTGGCTGGATATTATAGGAAGGTCATCATGGATTCTCTAAAATGGCATCTCCATTGACTCAACTCACTCAGAAAGGGGTCAAATATGAGTGGTCAGAGTTGTGCAATCAGAGGTTTGAGGAGTTGAAAGAGAGACTTACAACTGCTCCTATTTTAGTTTTGCCGGAAAGAGGCAAAGGTTATGAAGTGCAATGTGATGCATCAGGAGAGGGACTGGGATGTTCACTCATGCAACGTGATCGTGTAGTAGCATATGTTCAAGACAACTAAAGATACATGAACGCCTCTACCCCATACATGATTTGGAATTAGCTGCAGTGGTCTTCGCTCTTAAAGCTGGAGACACTATCTATATGGTGAGAAGTTTGAAGTCTTTTCAGATCATAAGAGCTTGAAGTATTTATTTGATCAGAAAGAGCTCAAACTAAGGCAGCGTAGATGGATGGAATATCTGGCGGACTATGAATCTGCGCTCCGATATCATCTGGGAAAGGCAAACAAGGTGGTGGATGCTCTCAGGCGCATATCTCATGCATCAGTGGCATGTCTGATCACGACCGAATGGGAGATGTTAAATACCTTCGAGAGTTCAATCTATACATCACAAACCATGGGAGTATGTACAATTTGATCATACGATCCAACATGGTTACAAAGATTGAACAGAAGCAGCGAGCAGATCGAAAATGGTAGAGATATGGGCCAAGATGTCTATTGGCGAAGTTATACCGGACTGGGAATTATGACCAGGACAGGGTCTTATGTTCCGGGGTAGAATTTATGTGCCAAGAAGCTGCAGAAAAGAATTACTGATAGAGGCACATCAGAGCAAGCTCTCCATTCATCCGGGTAGCATAAAAATGTATCATGACTTAAAAAGACATTATTGGTGGCATGGACTCAAGAAGGATGTTGCAGAGTTTGTAGCTCATTGCTTAACTTGTCAGCAAGTTAAGACGGAACACCAGAAGCCACCAGGGTTACTCAAACCCTTATCTGTGCCAGAATGAAAATGGGAGCACATTCCATGGACTTTGTGACGGAATTACCGAGGTCCTCGAAGGGCAATGACGCTATATGGGTCATGGTAGACCAACTGACCAAATCCACGCATTTTATACCTATCAAGATGTCGGATTCATCTGAGACATTGGGTCGGCGGTATATCAAGGACATCATCAGATTACATGGTATTCCTCGGACAATCGTATCTGATAGAGATGGCCGATTCACCGGCAAGGTATGGCAGAGTATGCAGTCAGCCATGGGGACAAATTTACTGACTAGCACAGCATTCCATCCACACTGATGGGCAGTCGGAAAAAACAATACAAACACTGGAGGACATGCTGAGGGCGTGCATGCTAGACTTCAAAGGTGGATGGGAGGATCATTTCCCCCTGGTGGAGTTTTCTTATAACAATAGCTACCAAGCACGCCTTCTTCAGCACCATTCGAAGCTTTGTATGGTAGACCATGCAGGTCACCAGTGTGCTGGACCGACGTCAGCGAGCCTGCGCTGATAGGACCCGAGTTGGTTGCAGAAACTACAGCACAGATTCAGTTGATACGTCAGCACTTATTGACTGCACAGAGTCGGCAAAAGAGCTATGCTGACAAAAGGAGGAGGTTTCTCGAATTTGAAGTGGGAGACATGGTATTCTTGAAGGTCTCGCCACGAAAAGGTCACATGAGATTTGGGAAGAAAAGGAAACTGTCGCCAAGATATGTGGGACCGTTTCCAATTATAAGAAAGATGGGGATGTAGCCTATCAGTTGGTACTTCCTTCCCAATTGGCGTCTCTACATGATGTATTCCATGTGTCGATGCTGAGGAAGTACAACCCCAATTCGTCTCATGTTTTGAATGTGCAAGACATAGATATGCAAAGCGACACCACTTACATCGAAAAACCGGTCTGAATAATAGAGAATGAGCAAAGGGTGTTGCGGAACCGAGCGATTCAGTTCGTCAAGGTGGTATGGGATAGACTTGCTGATGAGAAGCCACTTGGGAATTCGAATGAGAGAGAACGGCTCATCCTGAGTTGTTTGTGTGATGTATGTCGAAATCCTACTTCGTTCGATTTTCGGGACGAAAATTATAAAAGGAGGATTGTATTGTAACACCCTGGAATTTCAAAGATATCAATTTACATGAATTTATTCATATTCACGGAATTGCCATTGTGATTTATTTTGATATGAATTTAAATGGGTAAAGTGTTGGGCCAATGGTCCAATCAAGATCCAATGGTTAGTAGCTTTGTTTACAAGACAAATAAATGGATGAAATGTACTCAAACGGGTCAAGAGTTGTAATCGGGTCAAATGGGTCAAAATGGCTAAATTGGACCCAATGGGTCGTGGTTGACATGTTTGACCATTAATTGAGTTCAAAACTTAATTGGGTTAAGTTTATTTAAGGTTTGAGTGGGATTGAGATAAATTAAATGATGGATAATAGTTGAGTTGAATTTATGGGTTGAGTTGCATTACAATGAATGAGTTGAGTTGGGTGAGTTAAATAAATGAGTTGGATGAATAAATATTTTAAGTGAGTGAATGAGAGTGGCGTGTACTGATTGCAAGTTTTTAAACAATGAAAAACGTTGGAATTGCATGGGAGAGGTACTTCATGCATGTAACTCCAAGATAAGAAATTAATGGAGGTGGTGTTTTTGGGAGTTAGGTTTGGTGAGAGATAGTATTTCAAATGCAAGTATTATGCACGTTGGAAATATGAGAACTATGGCTTATGCATGAAACTCCAAAGATGGAGATAAATGGAGCTGCCGTTTCATGGAGTTACACAAAGAGGTTATGGCATTTCAAATTCAATTTTAGTCTGCACTTTGGAAGAAGGGAAGAGTTTCATCTCAAGATGAAACCCCCATGTGAGACCTTAATGAAAGGTGGGAGGTTACACCATTGACCATCCATGGGAGACGTTGGAAGCTTGGGGAGGTTTCATTTCATAGATGAACCCCCCAAGTAACATAAAGGATTTTGGGTTAAGACAATGGAAGTTACACATGGGTTCAATCAAAACCCATCTATTTGGCCGACCACCCCATTTGGAACCAAGTTTTGGATCTCTCACTCTCTCCCTTGGATGGTTATCATCTCTCCAAGATCAAGAACAGCAGCTGGTTACTGATATGAAATCAGTCCTTGGTTGATTTATTTCACCAAGACAAAAGCATACATTGAGCATAGGAGCTTGGGCAATTTGAATGGACTGTTTACGGACTTTTGTTTAAGTTATTTGGACAATGTAATTTGATATTTAATGGTGTTGGCATGTAATAATGTAGTTAAGTAGCTACTATGGTTTTGAATGAATGGTAGACTAAGGTTATTTAGTAATATTGGAGAATTTGATCATGTACTTTGCTATCTTAAGTTTAAGAAAAAATGGATTAGTCTTAGGATTTGTTATAACCTCAGTTAGTTAAAGACTAATTATGTTCCGCAAGTTTATTGTATCATGTGTGGATCGATTCTTATGGACTTAATCCATACGCACATAGGCTTGGCCAGTTAAGGGTCGGACTTTAGAAGTCCGAACTTAACTCGCGTCGTGACCGCCCCAATCACTTGATTATTATTATAAAAAAAAAATAAACTCTGAAAATTAGAGTGAAAAGGGCGGGTTACAAGAACAGAAAACCCAATCAGATGTGGACGAAGAGCCCATTGTTGACAATTGTGTCATCGTCGTCGAAAATCGACAAGAAGGAAGGGAGAAGAAACATAAAAGGGGAATGGTCCTCGAACTGGTAATGAAGCATATTGATATTTCTGACCACAGCAATGAGGGGGACAGTCATCGGCCTGAGAACCTTAGGGGTGATTCTGATGAGGAAAAGGAAAGAGAATATGAATACCCTCTTCAAGTGAATGACTGTCTAAAATACAAGGTCTTCAGATTGGAAAGAAGGATTGACCGCCTTGAAAGATCCCTGGATAGATTGAGGATGACATTCGAAGATCTTTTTGTTGCTACCTCATTCCCTGAGAGAGATACTCCATCTCCCACTCCTCCTGCACCCTCTCAGGATGGCTCTGCTTAGGACAATTTTTAAAAAAGTTATACTTTTGTTATTTTGTCTAAGCACCCATAGTATCCCCCTTAGCAAAAACCATATGTACTCAATGCACATTTTGTCAAATGCAATGATATGGTTTGGTTTAGTATGATATGTGTATTGGTGTGTATGTATATCATTTATCTCTTGTGTATGATATACTAACATGCAGGTTTGAATGAGTTGGTTTTGTATTGGCATGTTAGGGAGATAAGGATTCGAGATGTGATGATACACATATACTTGAAGTATGGAGGAGCACAAAATATGTGCTAATTAGCTGTTGTCACTGGTCATGATAGTTTGTGGAGGGAGGTGAATGCAAGCTTGAAAGCTTGAAGAGAAATCAACTTAGGGACAGCTAAGTTTGTGCGGGAGCAAAGAAAAATTCTAAGAAAAATTCCTTAGTGAATGGGGGAGGAAACTCAAAAAAGCTAGGGACATTAGCTTAACCCTTGAAGCAATATGCTGGACATCAGCTCATGCAAAGGTATACAAACCTTGTTGCAAATGGACTGGCCCATTTGAAATGAGTCTTGGTCAAATGACTTGAAATTCAGGCTTTGGTACTTTGATTGCAACTTCTAACATCTAGAATTAAATAATTATTGAGCCACTTAAAATCTAAAAATTATTAATTAATCTTAGACTCTCATAAATGGATCCTGATTAATTAATTTACATGTAGAGATCCTAAAAGGTGGCATGGAATAATTATAAAACTCTATGTCTTCACTTTAAAACTCAAAACTTGCAATTTTCCACTGAATTAGCTTGATTTTCTAGAATTTTCCATTTTTTACTACAAACTGACAAACTATATTAAATGCATCATTACATACAAAATTGAGGATTAACTGGTCCAATAATTAGGGGTAAAAATATAATATTTCAATGCTAAACAAATACCCCCAAACTCAGATTTTGCTAGTCCTCGAGAAAACCTAAAAGACACACAGAAAACTTAAATTAATCATATTCTAGATCAAATGAAAATCCTAAAACTAAACCACTTTCGATGGTACTCTCGATTGTATTTAGCGTATGCAACAAGCCTTTAAACCCCTAGCTCTCCACTAGTAGATGAGTTATATAGTCTTGTGAGGGTTTTCAGTGATAATAACCACAAATATCAACATATTTAACTGGAACACAAGGATAAGAGGTCTAAACATCGTACAACTCTAAAATTTATTTTACAAGGCTTATACCTAGAGTGTAGTGTGTGCCTAGCCAGTATTAAGATAAATGCCTTTTTCCAAATAGACTCAAGTTTTGTTCACACAGATGGAAAATGAGCTTCGACTGCAAACCTCACTGGATATATCTCTTGGAAAAATTAACATTGAGAGGTTTGGGTTCATTTTCCCTCAAGTATATGTGAGCAGAATTTATGTATTCGAAATCAAAGTATCTCACATATGTATTAGAGAAAGACGACTCTTAACAAAAAAAAATGAGTGATCTCATGAATATGTGTCACTTTCCTGAGAACGTTGAGTCAAATACCATCATTTTTCTTCATTTATTCTCTATATGAAACACCCTATTTAGACCCAAGATCAATAGGACTTCCTAATAAGACAAAACATGGTTTGGGATCGGGTTATATTGAAGAAGGATATAAGGCTCTAGAAATACTTTGAATAGAAATGGTTAGAGGTCTTCATGATGGGATATTTTTCCTCTATTTTCCATTCGGTACTTTTCTAAGTATTTTCTTTTTCTTTATTTTTTTTCACCTGCTTCTTTTGGTATGTGGATGTTTCCCTTTTTGGATGCTATTTTCTTTCTTTTCTTTTTCTTGTTCTTTTATTTCTTGTGCCCTTGTTTCTAGAGCCACCCTAATTTTTTTTTTCATCTCTAACCTGAATAGGTCATGGAAATTTTTTTAATTGGCTCATACTCCTGGACTGAAGTTGGGTATGGTAGACATGGCTAGTCAAGAAAACAAGTTATTTTGAAGGCTCAACTTGGGAACTATCAAGATAAGATGACCAAGTATAGGTGGGCTTTTAGGCTTAAACGATCTAAAAATGGCCTAAATCATATCCTAAGTTTCAACAGGTGGTTTCCTTGTTTCAAATAAATTCCAAAAAAATATAGGTATAATAACTCAATTTTAATGTCATTCTCAGTAATATGACCAAGTTAAAAAATAATGAGATCAGCAATGACTTATTTGCGCTAGCAAATAAAATGGAATTAACTTATTACCCTCAAAAGAAAAGAATCGCTCTAAAGCTTAATGGGTTAAGTCTCCACTGGTATTACTCTAGTTATTACTTGACTCAAGAATATTTTTCTTTTTTAGACTAGACTCAATATGGCTGTGTAGAGGTTTTTCCAAGTATAAATCCTATAAAAATCTTTTCAGAAAAGTATGATATAAAGATCTCCATCTAAGTATTAATGCTAAAAATGTGACTCTTTTTACGTCAGATTGTCAAGACGCATGTAATCTTTTTCATACTAAAATTGGCAGTGTTTAAGCTCCAGAAGTCCCAGTCCTCACTTACTCTTCTCAAAAATGATGATGGATGCTGAATTTTTTTTAAGGGGTCTCAGTTTTAAACTTATTGTCCCATAAGAATTTTTTATGGAAAGTGACACATGATGTGTAAGGACCCAGAATTTTAAATCCTCATTTTATGTAATTTGTTTATCATATAAACGAAATATATGATTTTGGTCCAAATAATGTAAATGGTTATTAAAAGAAATAAAAGGAAACTCAAGTTTCCTCAGATGATACATCGACTTGGTCTATTTGTCGGCAAAGCTCAACGTCTCCAGACGATGCATCGACTGGATCGATGTATCGGGGAGAATTGAGATCCAAAACCGAGGTATAACTTGTCCAAAATATACATCGAAGTGATTGGTGTATCGGTGGAAAAGATGATCAAATGGATCAACACATTGACATAGTTGATCTGTCGAGTAGACAGAACGTCTTCAGCAGACGCTCCGTACCACCCGTTTTTCTAACATAAGCATTCACAATGCCTCTTCAGTTTTCAATGACTCAATTAAGAGTCTAGGGAAATCAAAAGAGGAAGATAAAAAGAAAAGAAAATGAAGGGAAATAGAAGAAAAATAAAAAGAGAGAAAATGAGAGGAAAACAAAGAGAAGAAAACAAAGAAACTGAGTGCCTGACCACCCCTATTTCTCATCCGAGTACACCCTCTCACTCATATCATAACCCTCAAATCTACCAAGAATCTATTCACCTCCTCGTGGATTTTCTCTGTTCCATGAAAGGAAGGAGAAATCAAGCAAAGGGAACGAGAAATCGAGCTAGCAATGAGGGTGGAGAGAAATGAGACAAAGGATATCGGATTACATCCATTCAAGCACACCTAGGAATCACTTGAGGTAGGTGAATTTCTGATATTTTTAAGTTAATCAGGAACAATAGGATGTTTAGGAAATATGTATGAATGGATTGGGAAGAAAAGAACCCAAGAACCATAAACACAAGAGTAAAGGGAAGCCATGGAAGATGGGTCCATGAATTTTGACTCAACCCAGTCGACATATCGACTTCGTTGATGTGTCGTTTGGGGCGAGAATTCAACGAACCGAAAATGATAAGTATGGAACTGAAACCCAATACGACGCATCGCAGATGTCAATGTATCGGCCTAGGTATGATCCGAAATAAACATAAAAAGGACAAAGGAGGAACGAATCGGTGGACATATCGACTGTGTCGATATGCCCACGGATCATTGACAAATATATTGATCGGATCAACACCTCAGGACATGACTGAACTACACAAGTGATAAGGAGATGATGAACTTACACCAGGACGATGTATCGACCGGATCGATGCATCGACCTGGGTATGATAAGTAGAGAAAGGAACTGTTTATGTATATATATCAACTGAAGCCAACATATTGGCCTGAGTAGACTGAAAATGAGATTAAAGGAAATAATATATGCAGTTAGCATTGAAATAATACATTTTTACCCCTAATTATTGGGTCACTTAATCCTCAATTTTGTATATAATGATGCACTGAATGTAGTTTGTCAGTTTTGTAGGAAAAATGGAAATTTCAAGTAAATTAAGTCAAAGCAACAGAAAATTGCAAGTTTAGTGCACTAAAAAGAAGACCTAGATTTATTACAATTATTTTATGTCACTTTATAGGATTTTCATGTAAATTAATTAATCTAGATCCAGTTATAAGAGTCTATGATTAAGTAATAATTTTTAGATTTAAGTGGCTAAATAATTATTTAATTCTAGAAGTTAAAAGCTGTAATCCAAGTGCCAAAGCCTGAATTTCAAGTCATTGGGCCAAGTTTCAGTTCAAGTGGGCCAAGATATGTTCTACAAAGCTTTAATGGGCCAAGCCACATGGAAGCCCATACGCATTCCACACATTGGGCCAGGCCAGTGTGTAAGCTCAATCCAACTAACGCTTAAGCTCTCAAATCCAATTTAAATGGGTATGAGTTGAGGTCTAGATCCAAATCCAAAACCCAAAGTCTAATGAACTCCATGGTCTATGTTTGAATTTCCCTAAGTCCAACCCAACTACCTATGTCCAAAACCCATAACCCAATTTCACATCTACCCCATCCAATTTCTGTCTTAGATCTTAACCTTCCATCTCACATACCCAATTAGGTCAAACTTTATATCCACCATCAAATCTAACCCATCCATTCATCCATCATTAGATCTAGGTCATCCATCATCATTATAATCATTTTAACCTTAGATTAGTGTTCATCCATGCATCACCTATTAATCCTTGCATTCATTTCATTCATTGATCATCTTAGCCATTAGATATTAGGTAATCCAATCACATCCATTCATATCTTAGAAACCTAGGGCCTCCACATGCATTTATCACATAAACACATTACCTAAGATTTAGGTCATGCATTTCATCATCCATTTAAGATCCACCTACGCATTTAAACAGTCCATCAACCATCTACCCATTTTTATAATTATTTTACCCTAAATACTATAGAGCCATTAGATCAAAACCCAGTAAATCTAAGCTCTCCATTCATAAAGCGCTAAACTATGAACAACTTGTAGTTCAAACTAGCCCCCATGCACATATCACACCTCATCATCCCATGATTTTTGCAACCTAAAACCTCTCTATGCACTTAGACTAAAAACTATCTAGATACATTCCTAAGATCCAAAAACACCTCACCATCCAATCCCCAAGTAACCCACACGATTTTCCCCAATCCAACTTCTAATTTCTCTCCCAAATCTCCTATATTTTCTCCACCTTCACATAGCCACCAAGGAAAGCCACAAAAAAAAAAAATCGCGTGACCCTCTTGTGCAACCCTAAAATTCAAGTTTAAATCCCTATCATCCATTCCCATTTAGATACAATCCAGTCCTTTGATTTTCCACCTTAAACGTTGATTTAATCCAATCTTCAAGACCTATAAATACCCCATTACCCAAGGGTAAAATTTGAGCATGACCTAGAATTCAAGAGGACTACAGGCTGGAGCAAAAGATAGGAAGACAAGGAAAACCATACGAATTTACAAGTGAGAGTGTGGATTTTATCTTTACGTTGTCTTTCCTATATTTAATTTAGAAAAGCCTTTTACTTTGAATTCTTCCATTTAATAAAGTGAAGCATTCATTTAGAACCCTGGAACAACCAATTTCTAAAATACTTTTATGATTATTTTATTTTTAATTTCAAGAATACAACTTTTATTTATTTGATTGAACATGAGCGTATGCAACAGTTAGGATCTTGATTGTAAGACTTGAATCAAGATTACTAAGGTATTGATTAATTAAATTAAAATTGTGAATCTTGTTATTAATAATATGAATTGTATGTTAGATCTTTACGTAAATTTCAGATCTAGGCCTTTAGTTTGTTTATACATCTTAGGTGATCAACGATCAATTCCAAACAACCAACCTTTCCGTTAATGCACATTTAATTTCAACCATTTATATTCAAGCAATTTAATTTTTTGCCTTTTAATTATGTTAAATCTCATGTTTATTGTGAAATATTTGTTTTAATCCAAATCTTTAATTATGTAACTCTTTAATTCATTCTTTAATTATTTAATTCATTCTTTAATTCTTTGATTCTTTTTCTCTTAAACCACTCTCTCTTCGATAGATCCATTCAATTAAAGTTAGGAAGATGTGTAAATAATTTTGTAACTTGAAATCCTAATCGTGATTAAGATTAAAATTTGATTCGCCGTATTAGAATAAGAAATTACACATCTTGTTTGCTGATTTTCCAAGTTAGATACATAATTCATATAATGATTCAATTTCTTAAAAACAATTCATTTTTAGAGGACATTAATTTAAATTCATATACTTTGAGTTTTCCAATGGGTTGGACCTCGCCGCCACATTACTATACTATGAATGGTTTGTGAATTTAGATTTAGAAATTTAAAACATCAACAATTTTTTGACGCCGTTGTAGGGGAAAATCATTAAATTATGTCCTCCTTAATTATTTATTAGGAAAAATTGTTATTTTTGGAAATTTCTATTTTTGGCAACTCTTTAAAAATGGACACTTTTTTTTTTTTGGAAAGTTACTTGAAATAAGAAATTCTTCAAAATCTCAATTATTTGAATCAATTTATTTTTGGAAAGTTTCCTAGTTTTAGAAAAAATTATTTTGGTAATTGATCTATTTGGAAACCTTCCAGTTTTAGAAAAATTTCCAAACTTAGAACTTCTATCTAACTTATGAAATTTTCAAAATAACATATCAAATCTTAGGGATTCATTTAAAAAAAAAAAGGAAAAAAAAATTCATGGTGAACTTTGATTGAACTTCCATAATCTTGTCATATTTTGGAATTCTTGTTTATAGATTATATCACATCTCCTTCTTTAATTATAAATTAGGAACAATTCTTTTAGTTTTAGGAATCACGCATTCTTTGATTTGGACTCTACACCACAGTTTGTTTGTTTTTTGTGCGCTTGAAAATTGCTTAAAAATTACTAGAAAACATCCAAGTGGTATGTGAGTGCCTTATCATTTTATTTTAATTTCCACTTTTCATGCATTCATATAGAAATTTTCTAGGGTGTTTTTTAATTCAATTGCACATCTAAATTGCTCATGCATTTTAGGATGCTAGATCCATGCATTAGTTAGATTTGTTTTATTATTGTTTTGCATATTTACTTGAATGTTTGTGTGGTAAAATAGGATTGCATTCACAATATCTAGAAAAATAAGGTAGTAAAATGGTTCATCCATCTCCTAATAAAATCAATTGGGGAACCATTAGGCTAGATTTTTAGGGTTTCATGCTCAATAGGAACCTTTTTAATTCAAATCAATTTTTGGAACCAATGACTAGTTCATCTTCAAGAATGGTGTCTGAAGTTAGTTCTGTCACAAAGACATTGCGGTCGAGCATGACCTACGGATAAACTGGGAAAAGATGCCGTGTGCTCTCTCACTTACCTGGAACTCTCCTGGCCATCTTGTGGCTGAACTCTCATTGGAGACTTAGATTGTTTGTAAAAAAAATAGGACCAAGTCTAGATACAATTTTTAAGGTCCTATTATTGAATAAAAAAAATTGACTGCATTAATGCAATTTTAATTTAGATCTAGGCATTTTCTTGTGTGAATTTGTTTTAGCGTGTATGATCGTGTCTGTGTATACATCATTGGTCACATAACTCCTCCAATCGTTTGGTTAGAGTTATACTTCCCGTCAGTACATCAATTGTTGCGTCCGGAGCTCAGGACATAGACGATTCACCTACTTCATCATCATCATCAACCTCATCTACTCGGCAGAAGAAATTGCAGAGAAAACTCTACAAGATTACTTCTCACCAATCACAACCAATTCACCATCAGGTATAGTTGTACCTGCAACCAATGTTACCTTTGAACTTAAGCCAGGACTTTTACATCTATTACCAGCCTTTCATGGTCTTGATAGAGAGGATCCGTACCTTCACGTGAAAGAATTCTTAGAGGTCTGCGCCACCATTAAAATCCGAAGAATTACTGATGAATCTATTTGACTTCGATTATTTCCTTTTTAAAAAAAAAAATGAAATCATGGCTAAATACTTTACCTGCGAATACCATCACCACTTGGGATCACGTAGTTAATAAATTTTTGAATACGTTTTTCCCAGTATAAAAAACAAACGCTATCAAGAAAGATATGATAAACTTCAATCAAAAGGAAAGTGAACAATTCTGTGAAGCATGGGAAAGGTTCAAAGAAATATTAGCAAAATGCCCCCACCATGATTTTGAAACACGGAGACTTGTCCAATTTTTCTATGATGGTTTGACCACATCAACCCGTCAAAAGGTCTAGTCTATAAAAAAAATGGGGACTTTTTGAAGCTAACTGAAAACAATGGATGGACATTCATAGAAACATTAGAGGAAAATTCTTAGCGATGGGATTTTTTCAGGAAAGATATTTTAGCACAAACCTCAAGAAAGGGGTGTTTGTACGAAGTCAGTAGTGATTTTGACGTTAAGTTAGCAATCGCAAACCTAACGAAAAAAGTGTACTCATTAGTGATGACTCAAGCAATGAATCCAACAATAAGAGCACATGTTGAATTTTGTGCTATGTGTTCTAGTCCAGGACACATCGTTCAAAATTGTTCTTCCTAGATTCAAATTCTGAGTGTTCAACTTAATAAGTAAATGCACTCAATAATTTTGGAAGACAGCAAGGAACCCCGTTCTCTGCTACATATAATCCAAATTGGCTAAATCATCCCAATTTTTCTGGGCGACATAATCAATCTCCAATAAATCAACTTTCCTCAATATCAAAATCAGTCATTTCGACCACCTCCATATCAGCCACCACCTTAAAATCATCCATACCATCCATCCCAGTCAAATCAGTCTTATCCTTCACAACAACGTAAACCTTCGATTGAGGATACGTTGTAGCAATTCATGCAATCTACCCAGCAGGCTATGCACAAGCTTGAAACACAGCTTGGATAATTAGCCACTGCTATTGGTGATAAAGAACAAGGCAAATTTCCTAGTCAACCTATTCCAAATACTAAGGAACAGTATGAAGTTTCATCATCCAAACCAGACGATGTTAAATCAATTACTACCTTGAGATCAGGGAAACAGATAGATAACAAAGTGGAAATGCCTAAAGAATCGATCAATGATCAATAAAAGCAAGAGGATAACTCACTGAGTTCATCCCTTGTCCAAAATCCATCGAATTTATCTACTAAGAAGACATTTTCACCATGGGCTACATATCCTCATAGGTTATCCGTAAAACAAAAAATACCTTATGGTGATATACTAGAGGTTTTTAAACATGTCAGTATCAATATCCCTCTATTGGATGACATCAATCAGGTACCTTCGTATGATAAATTTCACAAAGACCTATGTACGGTGTAACGGAGAACCAATGCTCCCATAAAGGCTTTCTTAGCAGAAAATGTGAGTGCACTGCTCCAACAAACATTTCAAATCAAACATAAAGATTCTGGATCTCCAACCATTGCTTGTACAATTGGTACATACACAATTGACAGGGCCTTATTAGATCTTGGAGCTAGTTTCAGCCTATTGCCATTTTCTCTCTATGAGCAGTTAGGTTTGGTAGAATTAAAACCTACTTCTATCACACTACAGTTAGCTAATTGCTTAATAAAAATTTCCATAGGTGTAATAGAAGACGTTCTAGTTAAGGTTAACAATTTCTACTTCCCTGTAGATTTCATGGTATTGGATACATAATCAACTCAAGACGATAATGGACATATCCCAATCATTCTTGGACGACCATTTCTGGCCATTGCATTTGGAAATTTGACAACTGAACTCAATGTGTAACGCCCCGCCCTTTTTCACTCGCTTTATAACAGAGTAGAATGATAGAGCGAAGGGACGTCACGATGCGAGTTAAATCAGAACTTCCAAAGTCCGACCCTTAACTGGCGAACCCTATGTGTGCATGGACCAAGTCAACGAAAATGGTTCACACATAGCAATATCAACTTGCAGAATAAAATCATAACCTGCGGAATCATAACATCAAAATGCGGAATCATAATAGAACCAAGTTCTATTCCCATCAGATAGCAAAGTACGTCGAGTCCTTATCCATAATTAAAACATCATAATTATCCAATAAATCATCCAACCATCTAAGTTATTACATTCCGTAATCTAGATACTCAAATACAAGTTCATGAGTAACTTTATTCAAAACATATAAAATAAGTTTTTCAAGCTCCTATGCCTGGCCCGTCTTGCGTTCGTCATTCCCTTGATTTCCTGCGTCATCAACTAGGGTAGAAGTAGGGCTTTAGAACAACGCGCCCAGCAGGTATTCCAGTTACGGCTAACACATGGTTAGTACAAAATATATATTATAACATAATATCCAAAACCATGTAAAATCCATGCCATGCAATGATGACAAATGCAATGAGTCCCACCCATCACATGTACATAAAAGTACCCCCACCACATAGGTCTTCCAGACGCCCCGGCGGAGTGTGGACCCTCCGGATTCTTCCTGATGGAAAATCACATCAAGGTAACGCACATAGGTTTTTCGGACGCCCCGACGGAGTGTGACCCCTCCGGTTATAAATCCTCCACCCCATGCCACGCATGAGATGCCAATGAAACACATGCTATTTTATAACATAAACATAGCATTGAAAATCATCTTTTTGAAACATATCAATACATGCTATTTAAACAAATAAACATAGCATTGAAAATTCATATAAAGCATATCCTTTGAAGCATAGATTTCATCAAACATAAGATAAAACAAGTGTACATAAATCCATGGTTTTAAAGAGGTGGAATCCTACCAAAGACCATTCACGAGTCCTTGCGCTTCTGTCCAAAAATCGATCACCGATCGCGCACCGCTTGCAAGATCCCGTTACCTTATAATATAATAATAAATCAACACCAAGTCCCACTTGATTTACAAGGTTCTAAGTCCATAAACAACACCCCATGGGGTTCGGCCATACACCATGGCTGAACCCATGGCTTACCATTTTCACACCTATTTACGAAAATGCCATCCATGGCTATCATTCCATTATTCTCACCCTTCATGTGGATCTATCATAAACAAAACTCTAAGTCCAAAATGATCCATTACATTTCATGGGGTTCTGCCATACGCCATGGCCGAACCCTATGTCATTATTTTCACAAAAATTACAAATTTGCCATTGATTCCCTCATTCATTTAAATTTATCATAACTAGAACCTATAAAATTTCCTTAACCAAATCAGGTCATCAAATACACCTCATGGGGTTCGGCCATACATCATGGCCGAACCCATGATTCTCCACTTTGCCATGTAATTACATTTTTGCCCTTACCTTCATCATCAATCCATAACATACATTTGTATCCTTCACTTTATTTAGAAAACACAAAACATAACCCACATTTTTGCATTCATGGAGTTCGGCCATACACATGGCCTAACCCATGATATCTTTGTTTCCAATTTTATCTCCACCCTCTATATTTAGAAGGTTTCCAAATTAAACTTCCTTACTTAGAAAGTTTCCTAAATTAGTACTTTCTAATTTAGTCTTCCCTTTCCAAAAATAAACCAACTTCCATAAATACCACTTCTTAATTTGGCAACCTCCTTCCATAATTGGAAGCTTTCCAAATTAGCAACCAACTTCCATAATTAGAAACTTTCCTATTTAGAACCCATCCTTCCATAATTGGAAGGTTTCCATAATTAGTTCCCACCTTCCATTTTAATCCAAGATCCATAATTAGAATAGCTTCTAATTAAATCATCTCCTCCATGCAATAAACCCTAGTGGGGTTCGGCCATGCACCATGGCCGAACCTCACCCATAGAAATAATCCATCCTTCCCTTTTTAATCATCAAATATAATTGGTGGGGTTCGGCCATACACCATGGCCGAACCTCACCCTTTCTTTTCTGTTCTTTTGATCCAAAACACTTAATCATTCAAGGTTTCCATGATCTGAAATTTAAGAACATAAACCCATATTTATTTCCATCATTCAAACTTCCATTAAAATTTCATGAACATATTTGGTGCGGTTCGGCCATACACTATGGCCGAACCTCACCCCTTTTCTTCCATTTAAAAATCACCAATAACATTCATTATTAAAAACCATATGGATTTATTAATCAACACCCATGGTCTTTTCCTCACTATCAATCCATACATTAACCATATCTTCTTTCATAGGGTTCGGCCACACACCATGGCCGAACCCTATGGTTCTTTATTTAAAAATAAATTTATCAAACAAGATACTAACCTTTTTCCAATTTCTTGTTTTTCTATTCCTTCTCCTTTCCTCTTTCTTCTTCTTCTTGATTTTTTCTCAAACCGTGATCACATTCTTGTTGCTGCCCTTTTTCTTCTCTTTGCTCTTTGGCGTGAGAGAGAACTTGAGAGAGGGAGAGAGAATAAACTCGGCAATGAAGAGTGTAAAAACCG
The DNA here is from genome assembly GCA_022113865.1 of Chimonanthus praecox. Lineage (NCBI taxonomy): Eukaryota > Viridiplantae > Streptophyta > Magnoliopsida > Laurales > Calycanthaceae > Chimonanthus > Chimonanthus praecox. Next base: position 24,100,884 of record CM039095.1, read on the forward strand.
TGTACCCTTCCTTGCTTCTCCTTTTATTACTCCCTCTTAATCCCAAGTTAGAAGGTGCTAATGTAAACCATGCCCCATTACCGTGTACCCCCTTGTCTTAATTGAAAATGGCCGACCTTCCCTCTTTGGAAGTGTCACACACGGCCATGCAATGTCTATTTAATTAGACATCTTCCTTATTTAATTTTTAGACCATATACATACCCTTTTAAATTATCTTATGCGCATAATGTAGATATCAAATATCTCTATACACGGTCATGCACAATCTTATTTAAACTTGGACATTTTCTTAAAATATGCAAATCCAATTTAATTAGAAAAGTCCCTCTTTAATTTCTCTAGCATATCACCTAGATATGCATATCATTCATGCGCATAATCATAGATTTTTACATCTAAAATCCGGCCATGACATCTTTTTTTAAATTTAGATATAATGCATCACTAAATTAATTCAACCCCATTTAATTTTAATAAAACCAATTCCACAATCAATTGGGTCCTAATTGGGTCATGGCCCAATTCTTTATCCATTTAAGATCAAATCTAAAATTCACAATTAAAATGGATAATTTCATAAAAATAATAAATTGAAAATCTGAGGTGTTACACAATGTTTTTGGTCTTTGTCGACAACCTCTCTGCACGGATGATCCATGCGAGGTTAACTTCACTCAGAGTTCAATTGATGATTTTTTCTTTCACTCCATTTGCAATGATCAATTAAAAAATCATTGTCTGACTTAGACAAGGATTTCAATTTCAATGAAGTGAATGTTATCACCAAATTTGAACCTCTTCAATCCATCAATGTCAGTCCCATCTATCGTGAAGGCACCAAATTTAGAACTCAAAGCTCTTCCTGAAACTCTCAAATATTCATATCTTGGACCATCAAAGCCATTGCCAATTATCATAGCTTCAGACTTAACTTCTGAGCAGGAGTCTAGACTTCTGATTATTTTAAGAGATCATTGTGAAGCTATAGGATGGTCCATTGCCGATCTCAAAGGAATTAGCTCTTCTGTGGTGATGCACAAAATTTATCTGGAAGAAAATTCCTAAACAATTAGGGATCTGCAGAGACAGTTAAATCCAGCAATGCAGGAAGTAGTGAGAGCTGAAATTTTGAAACTTCTCAAAACTGGAATCATTTACCCAATTTCAGATAGTGCATGGGTAAGTCCAATCCTAGTTGTCCCGAAAAAGTCCGGTGTCACGGTAATCATAAATGAGGAAAATAAGTTAATTCCAAGACACGTTCAAACGGGTTGGAGAGTTTGTATTGGTTACCGGAAGCTGAATACTGCCACTCTAAAAGATCACTTCCCTCTTCCATTCATTGATTAGATGCTTGAACATTTAGCCGGTCATGCGTTCTATTGTTTCCTTGATGGTTATTCTTGAGGATGAGGAGAAAACAACATTCATCTATCCATTCGATACGTTCGCCTATCGTCGTATGCTTTTTGGACTATGTAATGCACCTGCCACCTTTCAGAGGTGCATGATCAGTATTTTCTCCGACATGGTAGAACATTTGTTGGAAGTTTTTATGGACGATTTGTCAGTCTTTGGATCAACTTTTGCACCAGTGCCTGCACCATCTAACCCTTGTATTAGTCAGGTGCAAAGAAAAGAACTTAGTACTCAATTGGGGAAAATGTTACTTTATGGTGAAATCAGGCATAGTACTTGGGCACATCATCTCAGAAAAAGGAATTGAAGTGGATAAAGGCAAGGTTAACCTAATCTCTAATTTACCAAAACCACAAACTGTTTAAAGAGATTAGGTCATTCTTAGGTCACGCTGGATTTTACAGAAGATTTATCAAAAGATTCAGTGACATATCAAGACCTCCCTGTAGATTCCTGACCAAGGATGTTGTTTTCAATTTTGATGAAAAATGTTTCATAACTTTTGAAAAATTGAAAAATGTTTTGCCTTCTACTCCAATCATACAGCCACCTGATTGGTCTGTACCTTTGAAATTATGTATGATGCCTCTGCCTATACAATAGAAGCCGTGTTAGGACAAAGAATGAACAGATTACCTCATGTTTTCTACTATGTTAGCAAAACGTTGAATGACGCTCAGCTTCATAGTGCCACCACAAAAAAAAGAGATATTAGCAGTTGTATTTGCACTAGACAAATTTTGATCGATCTTAGTAGGTTCGAAGGTCATTATCTATTCAGATCACGCTGCACTCAAATATATTCTTTCCCGCCTGATTCGATGGATACTTTTACTAGAAGAATTTGATATTGAAATTCGGGATAAGAAAGGTTCCGAAAATGTGGTAGCCGACCATTTGTCTAGATTGGTAACTGAGTTCACTGAAGATAATTGTCCTATCACCGAGTCTTTCCCTGACGAGCAACTCATGTCCCTTTCCCAAGTACCATGGTTCGCAGACATTGTCAATTATCTTGTGACTAGTCAAATGCCTCCTCATTGGAATAAACAAGATAGAGTTAAATTTCTGGCACAAGTCAAAAATTTATTTTGGGATGATCCATATTTGTTTAAGCATTGTGTGGACCAATTATTCGTCGATGTGTTCCTGAAGAAGAACAACAAACTGTCATAAATTTTTGTCATGATCAAGCCTGTGGAGGCCATTTTAGTGCTAAAAAGACAACTGCAAATTTTGCAGTATGGATTTTACTTGCCCTCCATGTTTCATGATACCCATACCTTTTGTGTTTCATGCGATAGATGTCAAAAATTAAGAAGTACATCCCGCAGAAACTGTAACATCCCGGGTTTTGAAATGCATTTTTATATTGGATATTATCTATTTTAATTGCTAAATTTAAGATTTATAGACGGAATGAATGTTAGATGGGTAAGAATTGAGGCAATGACGCAATTAGGATCCAACGAATCATGGATAGAGTTTGATTCTAATTAATTGGGTAAATGTAGTTAATTGGCTCAAATACCCAATTGGAACCTAATGGGTCAAGATGAATTGATGTTTAAGGTAAATTGGTAAGGAAATGATTTAATCGGGTCATGTACCCAATTAAGACCAAGACATGGGATCCACCTCATCAAGTGAGGTGGCATGTGTATTAGGTGGCATGTGAATGACATGGCAAAGTGGGACCCAAATTCCACCTCATCAAGTGAGGTGGCAAATGATTTAATGCACATACATGGTCGGCTAAAACCATGGGTGAGTTGGTCAACCATGGGTGAGTTCAAAAAGGGTTAAGTGAAGTGAGTTGAGTTAAGGAATTATTTAATTAAGGAATAAATTCAAGTCTTGAGTTAAGAGTTGCATGGGTGAGTTCAAATGGGGTGAGTTGAATTATATTGAGTTGGAAATTAAAATCACTAGAGTTATATGGAAATGAGTTCAAGAAAATTAAGTGAGTCAAAGTGTAAGCGATGTGTCTCCTTGGGTGGGACACATGGGAGAGACAAAGCCCCAAGTGTAAGCCATGCATATTCTTGGTTGACCAAGGGACAAGTGTAAGCCATGTGAAAGACAAGCACCAAGTGTAAGCCATGCATCTTCTTGTTTGACTAAGGGACAAGTGTAAGCCATGTGTCTCCTTTGGTGGGACACATGGGAAAGACAAAGCCCCAAGTGTAAGCTATGCATATTCTTGGTTGACCAAGGGACAAGTGTAAGCCATGTGAAAGACAAGCACCAAGTGTAAGCCATGCATCTTCTTGTTTGACCAAGGGACAAATGTAAGCCATGTGAAAGACAAGCCTCAAGTGTAAGCCATGTGTCTCCTTGGTTGGGACACATGGGAATGACAAAGCCCCAAGTGTAAGCCATGTGAAAGACCAAGCCCCAACTGTAAGCCATGTGAAAGACAAGAACCAAGTGTAAGCCATGTTAAAGACAAGCACCAAGTGTAAGCCATGTAACGCCCCGCCCTTTTTCACTTACTTCTTCCTGTAAATTCAGAGTCTATTGTTTTTTTTATAACAGAGTAGAGTGATAGAGCGCGGGACGTTACGACGCGATCTAAGTCCGAACTTCTAAAGTCCGACCCTTAAATGGCCAACCCTATGTGTGCATGAACTCAGTCCATGAAAATGGTTCACACATAGCAATGTCAACATGTGGAATCATAACATCAATTTGCGGAAACATAATAGAACCAAGTTTTATTCCATTCAGATAGCAAAGTACGTCAAGTCTTAAATCATCATTATCATATCATAATTATTCAGCAAAATATCCAACCATAGCAAATCATCTCTAAGTTATTACAATCTGAATTCTAGATACTCAATTACAAGCCCATGAGTATCTTAAACAAAATATAAATTAAAAGCATCCAAGCTCCTATGCTTGTCCTTTTCCTCGTTTAGCGGTTTCCTCGTTTCCTGCATTATCCACTAAAGGGTATAAGTAGGGCGTTAGTACAACGCGCACGCACAGTAGGTATTCCAGTTAGGGTTAACACATGGGTTACGGGAATAGATGTATGATGTTGAATTGTAAGAGGAGTCCATGCTCCATTCGGTGGGACCGATAAGACATTCGTGGGGAGAGATATATTATGTTTGCAATGTAAGAGGAGTTCACGCTCCGTTTGGTGGGACCGATAAGGTATTCATGGGGAGAGATATATTATGTTTGCAATGTAAAAGGAGTCCACGCTCCATTCGGTGGGTCCTATAAGGCATACGTGGGGAGGTATGACAGAAATACTTGATGTGGCTTATTCATCAAGGGGACTACTAATGTGATTTGTGACTTGGATGTTGGAGAGGGGGGGGGGGGGGGGGGGGGGGGGGGGGGGGGGGGGGGGGGGGGCATATGACCTCATGACATGGAATTACATTGGCATGATTTTGTTATGAGTATCATGCACTGTTTTGGTTTTATCAGCATGATTATGATCTCTATTATCATGCTCTGCTTTTAGGTATCATGTTTTACAAGTACGGTATGATGTTTTGTATCCTGACTTTATACAAATTCTATGTGTATAACCCTACTTGGAATACCTACTGGGTGCATTGACTAACGCCCTACTTCTACCTTAGATGATGATACAGGGAATGAACGAAGCGATGGACGCGAAAGGAGCCAAGTTTAGGAGCTTGGGCAGGTTATTGCTTATTTTTAAGTTTTAGTTTTGGAAAGTGTGTTTAAGTTAATTGCACTTTGGGATTGAAATGACCTAGATATTATTTTGCTATGGTTTGATGTTACCTTCGGATATTAAGTTCAGTTAAGTTTGGGTGATTGACTTCCTTGCTAAGTAAAGGTTATGGTTGGTTTATGTAATCAATATTAATTCCTCAATGGGTTTATTCCGCAACTATAACTTTAATGCGTGTGAACTATTTTTGTGGACTCGGTCCACGCACACGTATGGTTGGCCAGTTAAGGGCCGGGCTTTGGAAACTCGGACTTAGCTCGTGTCATGGCGTCCCGCTCTCTCTCACTCTTTATTTCAAAAAAAAAAAAAAAAATAGACTCTGATTTTCGCCTAGTGAAAAGGGCGGGCCCTCATAGGAACATCATGCCTTTAAACCCAATCTTTATTGTCGAACTTTTCGATGTTTGGGGCATTGATTTCGTGGGACCTTTTCCTAACTCTTTTGGGAATCTATATCCTCATAGGAAGTTGACTATGTATCAAAGTGGGTAGAAGCAGTGGCAAGCAAAACCAATGATCACAAGGTTGTCACTCGCTTCTTGAAAGAAAATATTTTCTCTCGATTTGGTATTCCATGAACTATCATCAGTGATGGTGGTAAACATTTTTGTAATCGCCCATTCGAAAAATTGATGAAATCATATGGGGTGATTCACAAAGCAGCCACCCCTATCATCCTCAAACAAGTGGACAAATGGAAAAATCAAATAGAGAAATCAAACATATCCTAGAGAAGACAGTCAATCCATTTCGGAAGGACTGGTCTTCCAGACTCACTGATGCATTATGGGAATATCGAACTGCGTTCAAGACACCCTAGGAATGTCAACCTATCGTTTAGTGTATGGAAATGCTTGTCATCTTCCAGTTGAAATAGAACACAAGGCCTATTGGGCAACCAAGCGTTTCAATTTTCTTTAGACTTGGCTGTATAACTCAGAAAGCTTCAATGATATGAGTTGGAAGAAATCAGAAATGAAGCTTATTATATGGCTAAAAAGTACAAAGACCGAATGAAAGTCTTTCATGACAAACAAATTCTCCAGAAAGTGTTTACTGTTGGTCAGCTGGTCCTATTGTACAACTCTAGGTTGCATTTTTTTCCTGGAAAATTGAAATCCAAGTGGTCAGGTCCATTCATAGTCACAACTGTATTTCCCCATGGTGCCATCTGTAATGCCCCGCCCTTTTCGAGATTCAGAGTCTAATTTTTTTTTTTAATAATAATAACACCGAAAGAGGGCGAACGACGTCACGACGTGAGTTAAGTTCAGACTTCCAAAGTCTGACCCTTAACTGGCCACCCATGTGAGCATGGACTAAACCGATGAAAACAAACCACACATGGAACTAATCAAGTCATGCGGAATAAACTAAACTAAATGCGGAAATAAACTGAATGAATAGATAGCAAGTACAAGTCTCCCATTTAAATTACTTAAACCGAGTATCTATTATCAAATTATAAACAAACCATAGCAAAGTTACTAGCTATTACATGTCCATAAAATTGTAATTCAAATAACAATAAAATATAAATCCACTCCAACACTCAAGCACTTAAGCTTGGCTCCCCTCCTAGTCCACGACCTTCTCTTTTCATTTCCCTTTTCCTGCATTATCCTCTAAGGATAGAATTAGGGCGTTAGATCAACGGGCCCAGTAGGTTTTCCGATCAAGGCTACCACATGGTTAGTATATAAAACATGCATATATCATAGTATGATCAACAAAACATCTGAAATCAATGTTATGTATGTAAATGCAAATGTAATGAGTTCCACCCATCACACATATATATAGCCGTCACTTGACGAGACTCTCATCGTCAAGGTGAACCACAATACTCTTTCATTTCTTCTTGATGATATTCCCCCTGGTGGGACCCTCATCGCCTAAGGAGGCCGATGTGGCTCTCATCATCATAATATTCCTCATGGCGGGACCCTCATCGCCTAAGGAGGCCGCTGTAACTCTTATCATCATCATACTATTCTTGGCGGGACCCTCATCGCCTAAGGAGGCTTTCCATAATCATCATCCCATGTCCATGCATGAGATGCCAAGGAATATATGAAGCATGTAAATAAAACTCATCATTCAAATCCAAGATGATAAATAATAGTATAACAAATGTCTCATAAAAACCATCATAAAACCAAGTATAAATGTGGTTACAAGTAGGTAGGAAACCTACTGAAACTTTGCTTAAGTGTCTATTCTTTTTGAACTTCACCTGATCACGACTCGTACGCCGTTCAAGTTCTGTTACCTTATTTCATGTCAATAAGTCAATACAATATATTATCTGATTTCTAACTAAGTCCAAAACCCCATAAACCATCTTGTGGGGTTCGGCCATAACCATGGCCGAACCTTACCCACTTTGGGATTTAATATTCCTTCTTCATTTAATCAACACTTAAACACTTCACCTCTCAAAACATGTCTTGGTAGGGTTCGGCCATACACATGGCCAAACCTTATCACTTGGTTTTGGACCCCTCTTTTCAAGTCCTTTGATCAATCCCTTCACATTTATCATTTGACTTGTAATTACGGTTTTGCCATTGGCCTAACCGATGCTTAATTTTTTCTTCATAGTCAAAGCCCATATGACCAAACCACCTTAGTGGGGTTCCAATATCACTTCCATCCATCAAAACTACTCCATGGGGTTCGGCCATACATATGGCCGAACCCTATGGTTCTTTATTTCCACTTATTAACATGCTAACAATCCATTTAAGATATGCATATCATTCCATAATTTTTTATCTTTCAATCCCTCAAACATGACCTATATTTCTTTCAATGGGGTTCGGCCATACCCATGGCTGAACCCTATAGATCATCCTTGGTTCTTTTATCCATTCATCATACTTCACCATTTAAACATATTTTTAGACCTTTTGAAAATATTACAAACCCACAAACATTTCTACCCATATACTTGAATCCAAACACCCACTCAATGGTCCATGGGGTTCGGCCATACACATGGCCGAACCCTATGGTTCTCTTGGTTCAATGATTCCATCATTTTTACATATCTTAGGCTCAATATTTTTAGCCATTAAAACCATATAATCCAGCTATCCATGGCCAACCCAAGATAATAAATTTATCTTCATTCAAAAACCTTTTAACACCCTCCATAACTTGTATGGTTTTTATCTTTCTAAACCATCAAAATTAACCAATTCTTTTCATGGGGTTCGGCCATCCAAAGTGGCCAAACCCAATGATCCACTTTTCATCATTTTTATGAAGTACCATCCAAGGTTTAAACCCTTGATGGATTCGGCCAAGCCATGGCCAAATCATGTTCCTTTTTTACAAATTTATTTACCTTAATTCTTATGTAAAACTTACCAATTTCCTTTGCTGCTTCCCTCTTGCTTCCTTTCCTTTTTCTTCCTTAGTCTCTAGCCTAATAGGTGCTTGATCAATGGTGAAAAACACCAATAGCTGGTTCGGCCAAGGAGGTAGGTTCTTGAGAGAGGGAGAGATGAGAATTCTATGACCTTGGCAATGTAAAATTCGGCCAAGAGTGGAGGTGTATCCCTTTTGTTTAACAGCCCCATAACCTGTCATTTAACCCTCATCAATGTTGATTAAACCAAAGAGTCACTTGATGCGAACCAAGGTTGTAATAGCGGGGAGTTTTTAAATCAATGAATATGTGACTATTATTTGTTTTAATGATGGAAATTGGAAATTTGAGGGAATAAATGGTGAATGGATCAAAATATGGACAAAGGCCCAAGTATGGCCCAATGGACTATGGATTGGATTTAAGCTCATTTAAAGGGTCAATGATGGTCAATTGGGCCAATGATGGTCAAATTGGGCCCAATACCCATTTGGGACCCAATGGGTCAAGATAATGTAAGCTCTAAGGTAAATGGGTAAGGGTGAATGTAATTGGGCCATGGGCCCAATGGTGATCCAAGTAGTTGAAAATGGATTAAATCTAAATCACCTAAGTTGGTGATGGAATGACCAAGGTGATATGGCGACGGGGGCCCACCTCCACCTCACCAAGTGAGGTGGCGTGTGGACCAAGGATTGGTGGCCAGCCACCATTGTTGAATTGATCAACCATGGGTGAATAATGGAATTAGGTTAAGTGGGAATTAATTAACCTAAGGTAATTAGCTAGTTAATTAAATGAAAATTCAAAAGGGTGGTCAAATGGTCAAAATTGGGAGTCCAAACCACCTTATCACCAAGCTCAAAAACTTTGGCTTAGGTGGTGGTTTATCCCAACCACCACCATAAAGCATAAGGCATAAAGCATAAATAAAAATCCCATGTGGTTGGTGAGAAAATTAAATGGTGGAGTGTAGGTCACTCCACCAAAGGAAATGAACCTTATCTCTTTCTCTTTTCATCCAACTCATTTCATTCTCTCCCTCTCTTGCTCTCCACCACCGTCCCACACCAAAAAGAAAAGAAGAAAAAAAAAAAAACTAAGGAGAAAAAAAGAAGAAGACTTAGAGAAGAGAAGTGCAAGCAAAAGCCACCACTCCAAAATCAAGACCTAGCATCTTCTTCCTCACCATCTCCTCCTTTCCCTCTCTCAAAACACACTCCATGGTGGCCGAATCCAAGTGTTGATGTTTTCATCTTGATCAAGCATCTTGACCAAAGAACCAAGGAGAAGAAGAAGAAAGAAGGCCAAGGAGTCCAAGATGAGAAAAAAAGCCGGAGGAGTCGTCGGATTGTAAATAATTCTTAAACAAGAATTTTGCATTTTAAGGGTTAAGAGGTAATTATGGAATCCATTTCTTTGGATTGGTTGGTGGCCAAATTATCATGGGCCTTGGATCTCAAATCCATCCAATAAAAAGAGGAAGAATGGGCAAACCCTAAATGGGTAAATTAGGTTAAAAAATAAAAAATAAAGGAGGCACTAAGGACATTATGTATTTAAATTAATTAAGCATGGATGTATGTGGATTTTGAAGGATGCATTAAGGATTTTATGTATTAAAAATTTACTTAAGCATGGTAGGTGATTAAATGATTTTATTAGGGTTTTAAAGAATAGAGCCATGGAGGACAATTTATGATTTTTAAGATTTTAATAGTTAAATGTTGGTAATTTCAAAGGGGTTTAAATGAGGAAATGCATGGGAGATGTGAATGATGTTGATGGCCTCAAAAGGCATGAATGAATAATGGACCACGAACTTATGGTGATGGTGTTAGAATTTTAATGGGATTAGAGAATGGAGGCTATGTTAAGTGGTTAATGATTTTTAAAGTTTTTAAATGAAAGAATGGTAGAAATTTTGAAAGGGGTTTTTAAATGAGGGAATCCATGGAGGAAGGTTAATGTTTTTATGTCTTAAATGTCACCAATGAATGATGAATCAAGTATTTTGGAACCATGAAGAATGAATGGGAATATGGCTAAGTTAATGGACTCAAACATGGTTAAAAATGATAGTTTAAAATGTGTGATTTAAACCCTTCAAGGAAGGACTTATGGGAGCTAATGATGCATATAGATCCAAGTAAAAATGGGAAAAAGACGTCATGGGTTTGGCCATGGTGTATGGCTAAACCCATGACCCAATTATAGGTCATCTTATGGGCAAAAAAATTGGTATTATGCAGGTGTTTAAAATTAATGGGGATTAAGGGAACTTAAGGACTGATTTTTTTAATGTGTTCATGTCATGATTGATGAATCACTAATGGATTTAAATTGTGAATCAAGTTGGACAAAGAAATGTACATGGTTAAGTGGATGTTTAACCATGGGAGAGGTAGTGGCAAAACTGTAAATAATGGCTAAATTCAAGAACTTCATGGGAGATGATCATGGACTTAGGGGCTCTAAGTAACAAACTTATGTATGGTTAAATAAAGCCTAGGATGATTGATTTTTAGACTCATGCGATTAAAAATTGATGAACTAAATGGGACCTACAAAACCTAGATAGTGAGGTTCGGCCATGGGGTATGGCCGGACCCCACTAAGGTGATTTATGGGCTTAGAAATGGTTAAAAACATGGACTGATTATTCGTATGTATAATAAGGTATCGGGACATTGCAATCGGTGCGCGATCGGAGACCGGATTCGTGAACGGAAGCGTAAAGGGACGCTAGTCGGTATTCAGTAGGATTCCTACCTTTTTGTAAGCTATGGATTATGTGTTATGTATGGGTTTTCCTTGATTTATTTTGGTAACCATATGATTGTTTTAAGATGGTTTTAAGGCTATGATGTGTATATTGATGCTTTGCTTGATCTATTTTTTATAATCAAATTATATGTTTTATTGATGGGATTTTAAATGCCATGGTTTGTGCTATCATATATATTACATGGCATATGGCATCTACATCTCATGCATGACATGGGAGGGATATGGCATGGGAAGGATGAAAATAAAGAAACCGGAGTCCATACTCTGTCGAGGCGACTGAGAATCAAACATGGGGACACCTTGACAAGGCCTTGCCGTCAAGGGGGATGATTTGTGATTGTTTATATCTTGACGAGGTCTTGCCGTCAAGGGGGATGATTTGTGATTGTTTATATCTTGATGAGGTTTTGCCGTCAAGGGGGATGATTTGTGATTGTTTATATCTTGACGAGGTTTTGCCGTCAAAGGGGATGATTTGTGATTGTTTATATCTTGACGAGGTTTTGCCGTCAAGGGGGATGGTTTGTGATTGTTTATATCTTGACGAGGCTTTGCCGTCAAAGGGGATATGGCATCATGATGGTATGCATGATGGGTGGGACATATGACATAAAACACCCATGGCATGGCATTCATTTTATGGTTTTCATTATATTATACTTATGTGCTTGTTATCATTAATCCATGTGTTAGCCCTACTCGGAGTCCTACTGGGCGCGTTGTCTAATGCCCTACTTCTACTCTAGCTGACGCAGGAGATGGCGAACAAGAAGGACGAGACGGAGGCCAAGTTTAGAAGTTTGGGAAGGCGGACTACTTAGTTTATTTAATTTATTTTGGAAATGTAATTTGAATAGCTTAGATCGTCGGAATGTAATAATTTAGATTACTTACTGTGGTTTGGATTTTATTTTGGACATTATCATTTTGAAGTAATTCAGTAATTTAAATGATGTAATCTTCCCTGCTATCTAGAAATTGTTAGGATAGTCTCTATTTTATTTCCGCACTTAGTTTAATATTCCGCAAGCTTTCTTCTACGTGTGAACCGTTCTTCGTGGACTTAGTTTCCACGCACACGTAGGGTTAGCCAGTTAAAGGCCGGGCTTTAGAAGCTCGGACTTAACTCGCGTCGTACGCCCGCGCCCTTTGTCACTTGTTATTTCAAAAAAGAAAATATAGACTCTGATTTCGGTGAAAAGGGGTGGGCGTTACAAAGGCATCCCTTGGCACCAACCATTGTACCCCTTGGCACCAACCAACGTGACTCTTCAGTCTTCATTGAATTCCATGCATAAGTTCCCAACGTGTGGGACCTATCCTTGGTGGTGTTTGAGACCAAGGCAACTACTCACCTTCCACCTTGAATCACTTGAATTTCAAGGTCTCTTTGGGTTCCAATCTTAACTCACCCAACTCATTATCCCAACTCACCACACTTAATGTCATTCATTTATTGCACTTGAGTCAACTCTTTTACTTAATTCAAATCCAACTCATTTCAGTCCCAATTCAACCTGATTTGACTCATCCTTTAAGCTCATTAGAGGGTCCACACGGTCAACCATGGTCCCCATGATCAACACGACCCGTTGGGTCCCCATTTAGCCCATGGATCCAATTTGACGCCATGACCCAATTATGGGTTGTTTTAGCCATTTGCATGTGATTTTCATATGTGCCTCAAGCCTACCCATTTATGCTCCATTTAGTTTCCAATCATGTCAGCTTAACCCCATTAAATTTGGGCTCACCCAATGGTCAAACAAGTCCATTATGACCCATTGGGTCCCAATTGGGTCCTTTGACCCAATTAACCACATTGACCCAATTTGATGTTTATTACCCATTCATGATAAATTGAACCTTATAATATGTTCTTATGGTCTTAATTTGAACAATGGGCCCCACCATTTTCTCATTTGCAATCACATTTACTAAATTCACCAATCCAGTGGCATTTTTGTAAGTATTCATATTATTGAGAAATGGGGGTGTTACACCATCCAAATCAAGCATCCTAAAAATGGTCATCCTTTCAAAGTAAATGATCAACGTTTGAAACCATTTTTAGAGCCCTACACTCCAGAAGGAACAGAGGATATCCTCCTCATCGATCCAATTTATCAAAACTGATTTGCACATCCATAATCCCCCCATTTATCCAAACCCATTTACTAAAAACCCACTCATCTCTACCCAAACCCACCAGCCCATTTGTCTATGTCTGAGTTGGTCTAAAGTTCATCAGAGTCGTCAGTGTCTAATTGTTATTTGAGTCTAGTTTTTCTATGAGTCAATCTAGCCTAGTAGTCAGCCATTTCATCCCATGGTACAACTCATACTTAAATTGTTCGTTTTCTAAAATATTTCTTCGTTTACACCTGGCCAGTGTAGATTAGGGAACATTGAGGACAAAGTTCAGTTCAAGTTTGGGGGTACTAAGGTCATTCATTCATTTTCATAAAAATTCTTAGGGGAGAGTAAGTTCACAACTAAGACCCCTTAAAAAAAAAAAAAAATTAAGCATCCGTCATCCATCGTTGTCTTTGTGACCAGCAGATGTTAAAGAACTAGACAGAAGTCATGCACATAGATGGTTGAGTTTTCATTTTTGCATTGTGTCTGTCTAGAACACAAGTTTCCCCAGACTTGTATAGGAAAATCATTTCCTTAGCTATAAGGGTGAGGAAGCTGAAAATCCAAGAGGAGCAACCCAGACCTCTCTGTGGTCGAAGCACTCTGGCTGCAAAGAGGAAAGCTAAGAGGCTAGGTATCTGTCACAAATGCGGACTGTAACACCCCAATTTCTCAATGAAGTGGAAAATTACCAAAATGCCCCTGAGTTGTTAAATTAATTATTTTGTGATGTTAAGTAAGGAAATAGTGGGGCCCATTGCTCAAAATAAAATCATATGAGCACATTATGAATGTTAAGTTTGATTGGTTGGGTAATTTTCATCATTTGGGTCAAAAATGGCTAAATGGGTCAAAGGGCCCAAATGGGGTCCATCGGGTCTTGCTGGGTTATTTGACCATTTTGTGATTTTAAATTAAATGGGGTTAAGCCTATTTGATTGGAAATCAAGTGGAGAAAAAATGGGTAGGCTTGATCCATATGTAAAAACCAATTAGAAATGACCAAAATACCATAAATGGGTCATGTTGTCAAAACGGGTCAAGGAGCTAAAAGTGGACCCAACGGGTCGAGTTGACTATTGTTGACGGTGTGAACCCTCAAGGGAGCTCAAACACGAGTCAAATCAGTTGAGTGGGACTGAGGTGAGTTGGAATTAAATCAAAAGGTGAGTTAACTCATGTGCATTAAATGAAATGCATTAAATGTGATGAGTTGGGTTGGAATAAAAATACCTTGAGTTGGGTGAGTCAAAATGGAAATTCAAGGGACTGTAAATCATTGAGTCTAATGGGAATTTGAAGAGGTTGGCCCAGCTTTAACCACCCAAACAAGTCCCACACGTTGGGGACTTGTTTGGGGTGATTTCCATGATGTATTAAATGGGAATACATGGGATTGATGAGATGCTTGGGGATTTGAATGGCTGCATAGGTAGCTGCCAAGGGGTGCCTTGGATGGCACCCAATACCCATTGGTTTGTGCAAGAAGTTATGAGGGAGTGGAGGAGTTTTGGGGCTGAACTACAAAAACAATAAACACACAAGGTTGGCCATTTTTCACATTGGAAATCCAAGAATTTCCATCTCTCTCTCTCTCCCTCTCTCAAATTCGTTTTTCCTAGCTGGAATAGCAGAGGTGTTTGCACCAGTAGATCAAGCACAAAACAGCAAAAGAAAGGAAGAAATAAAAGGGAGAAACCAAGGACCAAAGCCAAAGAGAAAGATTGGAAGTTTGGTAAGTATTTATTTGTTATTTTGGTATAATAACATGGAGCAAATGGGGTGTGTATTGGCCATGGTTATGGCCGAATACACCAAGGTTTTAACCTTGATTAGTGGAGGATTTAAAATGGTAAAAATAACCATTGGGTTCGGCCACCATGAAGGGCCGAACCCCATTTAAAGAGATGGCTTGGTTTCATGTTTTGAAACATGAAAACCATGGATTTTGTGGACTGTTTTGGGTTTTGAATTAAGATTTAAATAAATGTTTTAGAATGGTTAAAAACCATGGATCTGAATGACATAGGGACTGAAATTTATATGGTCTAAAATCAGTGGATTAAAAGATGGAAATGGACCATTGGGTTCGGCCACTTAGCATGGCCGAACCCCATGGAAACAAATGGTTGTTTTTGATATTTTTTTAGAAGTTAAAACCATATAAGTTAGGACTGATGTTAGATGGTTGTAATAGATTTAAAATGCATGTTTAAAGAGAGTTAAAACATAGGTTTGGATATCAGAAAAGGCTGAAGTTATGTAGTCTAAATCAATAGATTAAAATTGGAAAAGATGGACCATGGGGATTGGCCATCTTGGATGGCCGAATCCCATGATATGATGTTGGTTTTTGGATGCTTTCTTTTAAAGTTAAAACCTCATGTTAATATACTGTTTATACATGTTTATCTGAGGTTTAAAAACAGTAAACATAGCCATTGGGTTCGGCCACCATGGAGGGCCGAACCCCATGTAAAAGAATGTTGGTTTCACGTTGGAAAAACATGTAAACCATAGACTTTTTATGGACTGTTTTGGATGGTTTCTTTGAGAGTTAAAACCTGATATTAATATACTGTTTATACATGATTATTGGAGGTTTAAATAGAGTAAGAATGACCATTGGTTTTGGCCAACATGGAGGGCCGAACCCCATGTAAAAGAGGGTTGGTTTTCATGTTGGAAAACATGGAAACCATAGACCTTTGTGGACTGTTTTTGGGAGGTCTTTATGTAATAAGGTTACTGATTTTGGGTTGGCCATGGGATGGCTAAATCATGGGCTTAATATGGCTAAGGGGTAGAGCCAATTAGTATTTAAACAAAGGACATCATTGAGCAAAGAACCATAAGGGTTCGGCCATACTCATGGACTGTTTTCATGGGCCATTTTATGGATGTATGTGTGATTAAAAATGGAATCATGTTTGCTGTTTTGGCCGTCCAAAACATGACTGAACCATGTTAAGGTTACGGTTAAGGTTGTAGAATTTAATCAAGGTATTGGTGGCAATGGCAAATCTGTGAATACAAGCCAAATGAAGAGATTGATCAAAAGTACTTATAAGATGTTTTAGGTCTCATATGTGAATGGACATGTAAATAAGATTATGATTTAGTTATTGTTGCATAATAAGGTACCGAAAGTTGAACGACGAACGAGTCGTGACCGGTTAAAGCCTAAGAAAGAACGAACGCTGAAGTGATTCTTCAGTAGGTTTCCTACCTACTTGTAACCACGGTTTTTACCCAGTTTGTCTTACGATACTCTTGTTTTAATATATGTGTTTCAAATGATATATTATGCATTAACAAATGGATACAGGCATTGGCATCTCATGCATAGTCATGGGATAATGAATGAAGTTCTACAGTGATGGCTACGATTGTACATGATGGGGGTTGCCCATTGCATGTACATATTGTATAGAAGAGATGAATGTTGTTGTAATTTACCTTGTCGGTGCAAGGCACGTCAAGTGATGGCTACGATGATACATGATGGGGGTTGCTCATTACATGTACATCGCTTATAGAAGAGATGAAGGTGTGTTGTAATTTACCTTGTCGGTGCAAGGCACGTCAAGTGATGGCTATGAAAGTACATGATGGGGGATGCTCATTGCATGTGCATATTTCATAGCATTGTTTTACCTGTTTTGATGATCATGTATTATGATATGTATATGCATGTTTTATATGCTAACATGTGATAGCCCTGATTCGGGAACCTACTGGGCGCGTTGATTAACGCCCTGATTCTATCCTCAGAGGAGATTGCAGGTACAGGCAAGGGGAAAGGAAAGGTCATTGACCGGGAGGGGAGCTGAGCCTAAGTGCTTTAATGATGGATTTGGATTACGTTATATTACTGTCATTTGAATACTATTGTTGGACATGTAATAATTCGTTATTTGCTATGGTTTGATTAGGATAATAACATGTGGATGGTTGATCTATGTTATTTAATATTTAAGACTGTTACTTGCTATCTCGTCTTTCTATTCCGCAATTATCTAGATTATTCCGCATGTTGATGTTAGTTCCATGTGTGATTCACTATCATGGTCTATTCCATGTACACATGGGTGGCCAGTTAAGGTTCAGACTTGGGTAGTCTGAACTTAACTCGCGTCGTGACGCCGCCCGCTCTTCCGATGTTTATTAAAAAAAAAATTAGACTATGAAATTCTCGAAGAGGGCGGGGCGTTACAATCATAGTCACAAAGGTCTCCTTAGGCGATGAGAGTCCCGCCAGGAAGAGTAACATGATGATCATAGTCACAATGGTCTCCTTGGGCGATGAGAGTTCCGCCAGGAGGACTAATACGTGATATGAATCAGTCAATGGTGAAGAGATGAAAGTTGTATTGTAATTTACCTTGACGGTGCAAGGTACGTCAAATGATGGCTATGAATGTACATGATGGGGGATGCTCATTGCATGTGCATACATCATAGCATTGTTTTATCTGTTTTGATGATCATGTATTATGATATGTATATGCATGTTTTATATGCTAACATGTGGTAGCCCTGATTCGGGAACCTACTGGGCGCGTTGATCTAACGCCCTAATTCTATCCTCAGAGGAGATTGCAGGTACAAGCAAAGGGAAATGAAAGGTCGTTGACCGGGAGGGGAGCCAAGCCTAATTGCTTGAATGAAGGACTGAACTACTTTATATTAACTGTCTTTTGAATACTTTTGTGGGACATGTAATAATTCACTACTTGCTATGTTTTGATTAGGTTGATAACATTTGGATGGATGATCTATGATAAATAATGTTTAAGACTGTTACTTGCTATCTCGTCTTTCTATTCCGCAATTAATCTAGATTATTCCGCATGTTGATGTTAGTTCCATGTGTGATTCACTATCATGGTCTATTCCATGTACACATGGGTGGCCAGTTAAGGTTCAGACTTGGGTAGTCTGAACTTAACTCGCGTCGTGACGCCGCCCGCTCTCTTTCGATGTTTTATTATTACTTTAAAAAAAAAATAGACTCTGAAATTCTCGAAAAGGGCGGGGCGTTACAACAAAACTTTGGAGCTCGGGAGTCACGGGTGGAATATTGCCACTAGTCTCCTCTGTGCGTTCACTTTGCATCGGGTGTTCCTTCTTCGGCAGCATGTTTCCTCAGTCGTGAAACATCTTCTTAGTAATCTGATACAAATGCTTCTTTAGGCAAGCATAATTCATGCATAGTCAATTATTCATTAAAATTGACTAGATACATGAAATCTCCAAGGCATATTGTCATTCTTCGTTTTGAGAGGAATCTTTCTCTAAGTTTGTTGGATATGTTTGACTTATAATAATTTCCTTCCTTTTCTTTTCCATTTCGCTCTGATACCAACTGTAACGTTGGTATAAGTTAAGTTATAAGCCTAAGTTTGCTTTGATACCAACTGTAACGACCCGCCCTTTTTTCCATGAAAGTAATATATATATATATATATATATATATATATTTTACGGAAAAAGGATGGATATGTCAAGACGCGAGCCGAGTTCTAATCTAAAGACCCAACTCTCGATTGGCCCAATTCTAGCACATACGTGAGTCAACTCACCAAACATTTGTGTATGTGCCAGCACAACATTGCGGAAATAACACTTTGTGGAATTATAATATTAAACATTTGATCGAAAAGTTGAAAATTACTTAACCAAATAAATCAAAATGTCAGACCATATCCAAAATAGAACTCATCTAAGTTATTACATCAATGATCCTATGAAATTACATAGTTCTATCAAAATGCCACAATAAGAACTATGATGTCTTCCAGCATCTCCGGATCCAGCTCTTCATCAAGCATGGCTACCACTAGCTCCATCTTCTTCTCCTTTACCCTGATCTGTGTTAACATCTAGGGGAAAATGTATGGGCTTAGTCAACTTGCCCAGCAGGAAGCTCCGATCATAAAATGCACAAAGTGTAAAATCTCATAATATCATATAATGAGGAAAACAATGAAGAAAAATCCCAAAGTATGATCAACATAAAATTCTCAAATATAAGATAGAAGATGTACCAAAATCGGATAACTCAGAGATCATAAAATAATAAGCCATGGGTGCATGCATCAGTGATATGCCCACCCATTCTTATGCATCAGATCATAACAAATCATTTCAGATAATGATTCTCAATATAGGCCACTTATGTCCACAGCATTTGAGGCGGCAACCACTAGTGTGTTGTTACCCATCTACAAATTAATCGAGACTATAGGTGGAGTGTAGTCTCCTCCCTCTACGCAGGGTTTCGAGACCTACACAGAAGCTCTTTGGCCCAATTATGCCATACTATTCGCATCAAGGGACGGAGCCATTGTTTAACATTTTTTCATAATCATTTTAGTTGAGTCCAAGCGAGGTCCGGACATTTCCTTCTTTACTTAGTACCATCAACCTTCCCATGCAACCATGCATGAGTTAATGTTTGCAAGTATGATGACAAAATCTAATAATTTCTCATCAAAATCATTTCCATATACATAATAAAATCATACTTCCATAAATCCATATTTGTACATTTCAAAGACAAAACATATTATAAAGTCATTCATCACATTGTGCTTCAATAAAGTAGGAACCCTAACCTGATCAAAAGTGATCAACCAAATAAAATTCACTCGTTTGCTCGAACACCGTCGGAATCACCCTTGACTCCTTTTGTCCATGTACATGTTCAAATTATAGTTTATATGTCACTATCACATAAAAGCCTTTGTCTAACCTGTGTAGGTCTAATCCTGACCTAAAGGTTTACTGTATAAGTTCAAAATCTAATAGATTCCAGTTATATTTACTTTAACTAGCATATACAGTAACTTTGATAATTTGTCTTTTTTTCAGGCCGACATATCGACACAGTCGACACATCGCCACTAGACATAGTCGACACATCGAACATCACCATATGTCAACTGAGTTCTGTCTGTTCTATTGTATGTCTTCCAAGTTCTATTCTAGTCATATATGCATATATCGACACAGTCGATGCATCCAATGGTTCATACACTCAACATGTCGAGTCTGTCGACATGTACTCCTATTTTGATTCCTTAATTTCTTAAGTTATCCTCTGTTGCCTATCGAATGTATCGATCCAATCGATACATCTATTGTTGATTTTTTAAATTTGTAAATCTTGCAAGTGCACAAAGCATTCATAGTACAGTAATGTGAGAGCGAGGTTGAAGCCAATGGAAAATCTCAAAGTATATGAATTTAAATTAATATCCTCTAAAAATGAATTGTTTTTAAGAAATTGAACATTATATGAGTCATGTATCTAACTTGGAAAATCAACAAATAAGATGTGTGATTTCTTATTCTAATATGGTGAATCAAATTTTAATCTTAATCATGATTAGGATTTCAAGTTACAAAATTATTTACACATCTTCCTAACTTTAATTGAATGGATCTTTAGAAGAGAGAGTGGTTTAAGAGAAAGAGAATCAAAGAATTAAAGAATAAATTAAATAATTAAAGAATGAATTAAAGAGTTACAGAATTAAAGACTAGATCATACAAAATTTGGGTTAAAACAACTATTGCACAACAAACATTAGATTTAACATAATCAAAAGGTAGAAAATTAAATTGCATGAATATAAATGATTGAAATTAAGTGTGTAGTAACGGAAATGTTGGTTGTTTGGAATAGACCTTTCATCACACAAGTTGTATAAACAAAGTATAAGGCCTAGATCTGAAATTCACGTAAAGATCTAAAATACAATTCATATTTATTAATAAAACAAAATTCACAACTTTTAATTTAATTAATCAAAACCTTAGTAATCTTGATTCAAGTCTTACAATCAAGATCCTAACTATTGCATACGCTCGTGTTCAATCAAATAAATAAAAGTTGTGTTCATGAAATTAAAAATAAAATAATCGTAAAAGTATTTTAGAAATTGGATGTTCTAGGGTTCTAAATGAATGGTTCACTTTATTCGAAGAATTTAAAGTACAAGGCTTTTCTAAATGAAATATAAGAAAGACAACATAAAAGATAAAAATCTACACTCTCACTTGTAAATTCGTATGGTGCTCCTTGTCCTCCTATCTTTTGCTCCAGCCTTTAGTCCTCTTTAATTCCAGGTCATGGTCGAATTTTACCCTTGGGTAATTGGGAATTTATAGGTTTTAAAAAGAGATGGATGGCTTGGATTAAATCAAGGTTTAAGGTGGAAAATCAAAGGACTGGATTGAATCTAAATGGGAATGGATGATGGGCATTTAAACTTTAATTTTAGGGTAGCACAAGGAGAGTCACAAACACGTTTTTATTGTGGCTTTCCTTGGTGGCTAAGTGAAGGTGGAGAAAGGATAGGAGATCTGGGAGAGAAATTAGAACTTGTATTGGTTTGGGATTGGGGAAAATCGTGTGGGATACTTGGGGATTGGATGGTGAGGTGTTTTTGTGTAATATCCCAACTTTTTAATATAGCAATATTTACTGAAATTTCCATTGTAAGTGTGAATTAATGGATATGGACATTAGATGGGTAAAGGATTGGGTCAATTGCCCAATTAAGACCCAACGGATTGTGGATATGGTACAATTGGAATAATTGGGTAAGATGTATTCAATTGGGTCAAATTGTTAATTGGGTCAAAATGTCCAATTGGGACCCATTGGGTCATGTTTGACTTGGTTGACCACCAAGTGAGTTGAGTTAAATTAAATGAGCTGAGTTGGACGGTTTGCATTTTAGATTTAAATTCAAATAATGGGTTGGACGGTTTTTATTTCAAATTCAAATGAGATGAAGGAGTTATGTTTATTTCAAATTCAAATGAGATGGGTTGGACGACTTTTACATGTGGAATTCAAATTCAAAGGCAATGGTTACACGCTGGAGAGATGAAGGAGGTTTAAAGTTCAAATTCAAAACAAATGGGGTGGACGGTTTAATTTTTGAAATTTAAGCAAATGGAATACATTTGAAATTCAAGCTAATGGGGTGGACGGTTTTATGTTTGAAGTTCAAACAAATGAGATGGGTTTAATATTTGAAATTCAAGCTAATAGGGGGGACGGTTTTAATATTGGAAATTCAAACAAAAGAGAAGAGTATTGGTTTAATCTTTAAATCCAAACAAATGGAAGAGTATAGGTTTAATGTTCAAATTCAAACAAAGAGAAGAGTATTGGTTTATTTCAAATTAAAGGCTCACGATGGAAAGATAATGGAGATGGTTTGGCTTATTTCAAAATCAAAACAAGGATGCACATGGAAAGATAATGGAGATTTACATTTAAAAATATTCAAATTTCAAGTGGATTACATGTTGGAGTCTTGAGAATTCTATCTCATGTAGAGATAGGGAAGATAATCCCACTTGGTTATCTCTCCCTCACACTCTCTTAGCCGATCACTCACAAAGACAAAAGAGGAAAAGAGATTAGAGTTTACATCCCATTCAAGCCGATTCTCTCTCAAACCCATACCCTCTTGACCGAACCATTATTTGGAGGAGTTATATTGATCAAGCTCACAATCGGCCAAAAGATCAAGAAAAGAAAGAAGCTAAGGAAGGAAAGAAACAAGCTGAAGTGAAAAACAAATTGGAGGAGTCGCGGAATTAGTAAGTGCTCTATTAAGTCTTTGTAAATAAGAAAATGGTTAAGACATGGTTCGGCTATGTACATGGCCGAATCCCATGGGAAGAGTCAAGGAATTTTGATGGTTTGAAATAATGTTTAAAAGGGAGGAACATGGGCCATAGGGTTCGGCCATCTTGTATGGCCGAACCCCATGGAAAAGTCATTGGATTTATGTTATTAGACTTGAAGAAAGGAAATCATAATTGCATGTGTTTGAGGGGGTTAAAGTCTTAAAAGGATTTAGATGGTTGGTACACTAGAAAAGGTTTTTAATGATGACTTGGTTAGTTGTATGGTTTTTGAGGGATAAAAACCTTACAATGATTTAAGGGTTTAAGTGTTTAATATGGAGATATGATGAATGTTTTGGGTCGCCCATTGTGTGACTGAACCATATTGATTTTATGGCTAAGTTGTTATGCACAAACCATGCATAAATATTGGAGGGTTTGCATCAAGAAAACCATAGGGTTCTGCTAAGTGTATGGCCGAACCCCATGGACTATTTTATGGGTTCTATGGAGTATGATTATGGTTAGAATTATTATGGTTTTATGATGTTAACATAGATGAAAAAAATGATGTTAGAGCATGCTATGGATCATGAAAGTGCATGAATGGCAAAAGTGTAAATAGATGGAAATAAGGAACCATAGGGTTCGGCCATATGTATGGCCGAACCCCATGGAGAGATTTTGATGGATTTAAGTATTTTGGAACCATGAAGATGATGGAGAATTAAAGGACTAAAATTTGAGATAAGTGAGGTTCGGCCATGTTGTATGGCCGAACCCCACTAAGGTGGATGTTTATGGATGTTAATTGTTAGAAATATTAAACAAGGCTTAGTCTAGTGGCATTATTGTAAATATGAATGAATTGATCAAAGGACTTAAAAAGGGGACTCAAACCAAAATTGTGAGGTTCGGCCATGTTGTATGGCTGAACCCCACCAAGTGATGTTTGGTGGATTGAGGTTTTTTATATGAGTCATTTGGATGGTATAGATCCAAAACAAAGAAAAATCAAATTCAAAGTAGGTGAGGTTCGGCCATGGGGTATGGCCGAACCCGACAAGGTGGTTTTTGGGATTTACATTTAATTAGAAATCAAAAAGATATGTTATTGACTTGCTGTTGTATAAACAAGGTAACGGGACTTGAACGGTGCGCAATCACGAACAAGTGACGGTTTGAGAAGAAAAGAGATTTTAAGTGAACTTTTCTGTAGGTTTCCTACCTCTTTGTAACCACACTTATACTTGATGTTTTATCTTTATTTTGATGAGATATATGTGTTAAACTATTATGTTTCATTGTGGACTTGAATGTTAAGATTTATTTACAAATGGCATGTATTCATAGACATCTCATGCATGGCATGGGGTGATGGTTATGTAACCGGATGCCACACTCCGTCTGGGCGTCTGAAGACCACTCTGGGGTACCTTGATGATGAGAATCCCATCAAGAGGAAACCGGAGGCCACACTCCGTCGTGGCGTCCGAAAGACCACTGTGGGGTACTTTGGTGATGGTTATGTATATTTCTGATGGGTGGGACTCATTACATTTGCATACATACATAGCATTGTTTTTGTAAGATTTTGATGATCATGTACTATTATGTTATATGCATGTTTTTATTCTAACCTTGTGGTAGCCCTAATCGGAAGACCTACTGGGGGCATTGATCTAACGCCCTATTTCTATCCTTGGTGGATGACACAGGAAAGAGAAAGGTCGAGGATCGCGAAAAAGCCAAGCACAGGAGCTTGGGCATTTGAATAGTTTAATTATGGACATTTGGTTTAAGTTTACAAGGACATGTAATTCGTTAGTTAGATGTTGGCATGTAATAACTTAGTAATATTTGCTATGGTTTGGTATGGTTTGGAATGATTGTTTAAGTTAAGATAACTTTGGAAAATGACCATGTACTTTGCTATCTAAGAAAATGGAATAGATTTAGGTTCCATTATAATCCGCAGTTAGTTTAGGTAATATTCCGCAACGATTATACTTTATTATGTGAGAACCATTCTCATGGACTTAGTCCATGCTCACATAGGCTTGGCTAGTTAAGGGTCGGACTTTAGAAGTCTGAACTTAACTCGCGTCGTGACATCCCGCTCTTATCACTTGTTTATTTTTTTTAAAAAAAAATAGACTCTAATTCGAGTGAAAAAGGGCGGAGTGTTTCGTTTTGGATCTTAGGAATGTATCTAGATGGTTTTTAGTCTAAGTGCATGGAGATGTCTTAGGTTGCAAAAATCATGGGATGATTAGGTGTGATATGCGCATGGGGGCTAGCTTGAACTACACATAGCTTAGGGTTTTATGAATGGAGGGCTTAAATTTAATGGGTTTTGATCTAATGGTTCTAAGGTATTTAAGGTAAAATAATTATAAAAATGGATAGATGGTTGATGGAGGGTTTAGATGCATAGGTGGATCTTAAATGGATGATGAAATGCATGACTTAAATCTAAGATAATGTGTTTATGTGATGGATGCATGTGGAGGCTCTAGGGTTTCTAAGAGATGAATGGATGTGATTGGATTACCTAATATCTAATGGCTAACATGATCAATGCATGAAATGAATGCCAAGATTAATAGGTGATGCATGGATGAACACTATTCTAAGGTTAATTTTTATGATCATGATGATGATGGATGACCTAGATCTAATGATAGACGAATGGATGGGTTAGATTTGATGGTGGATCTAAGGTTTTACTTAATTGGGTATGTGAGATGGAAGGCTAAGATCTAAGATGGAAATTGGATGGTGTGGATGTGAAATTGGGTTATGGGTTTGTAGTTGGGTTGGACTTAGGTAAATTCAAAATGGACCATGGAGTTCATTTGACTTTGGGCTTTAGATTTGGATCTAGACATTATCTCAGGCCCATTTAAATTGGATTTGAGATCTTGTGCATGGGCTTGCATGTGGCTTGGCCCATTGAAGCTTTGTGGAGTATAGCTTGGCCCACTTAAACTGAATCTTGGCCCAATGACTTGAAATTCAGACTTTGGCACTTGGATTGTAGTTTTTAACCTCTAGAATTAAATAATTATTTAGCCACTTAAATCTAAAAATTATTAATTATAAACTCTCATAAATGGATCTAGATTAATTAATTTACATGAAAATCCTAGAAAGTGACATAAAATAATTATAATAATTCTAGGTCTTCTCTTTAGAGCAATAAGGTTGCAATTTTCTCTTGTTTTGGCTTGATTTTCCTGAATTTTCCATTTTTTATTGTAAAACTGACAAACTAAATTAAATGCATCATTATATACGAAATTGAGGATTAACTGACCTAATAATTAGGGGTAAAAATGTAATATTTCAATGCTCAACAAATACCCCCAAACTCAGATTTACTAGTCCTCGAGCAAAACTAAAGCTAAAAAAAAATGTAACGGCACATAGAAATCCTATTCAAGACCAACTAAATAAAATGAAAAATCCTAAACTAAACCACTTCTATTGGTACTCTCGATTGCATTTAGCGTATGCAACAAGCCGTTAAACCCCTAATTCACCACTAGTGGACGAGTTATAGTCTTGTGAGGGCTTTCAGTGATCATACCCACAAATATCAACATGTTTAACCAGAACACAAGGATGAGAGGTCTAGACATCATACAACTCTAAAATTCATTTTACAAGGCTTATACTTGGAGTATAATGTGTGCTTAGCCAACATTATGATAGACCACTTTTTCTAAATAGACCCAAGTTTTGTTCACACTGTTGGAAAATGCGCTTTGACTGCAAACCTTAGTGGATATGTCTCTTGGAAAAATTAACACTCAGAGATTTGGTTCCTTTTCTCTCAAGTATATGTGAGCAGAATTTATGTACTCAAAATCAAAGTATCTCACATATGTATTAACAAAGACGGCTCATATCAAAGAAGATGAATGACCTCATGAATACGTGCCACTTTCCTGAGAACGTTGAGTCAAATACTATCATCTTTTTCCCTTTATTCTCTACTTGAAACACTCTATTTAGACCTAAAATCAATAGGACTTCTTTTCAGGATAAAACGTGGCTTGGGATTGGGTCAAATCAAAGAAGGATATAAGGCTCTAAAAATAAATACTTTGAATTGGTTAGAGGTCTTCATGAATTGAATGGGATATTTTTCCTCTATTATTCTTTTTGGCACTTTTCAAAGTATTTTCTTTTTTTCTTTATTTTTCTTTTCTTTTTCTCATCCTTCTTTTGGTATCTAGATGTTTCCCTGTTTGGATGTTATTTTCTTTCTTTTTCTTTTTCTTGTCCTTTCTTGTGCCCTTGTTTTTAGAGTTCCATCCGTTAATTTTTCATCTCTAACCTTTTCTAAGAATAGGTCATGGATATTTTTTATTGGCTCATACTCCTGAACTGGAGTTGGGTATGATAAACATGGTTAGTCAAGAAATTAGGCTTATATAAGGCTAAATTGGAGAAACTATCAAGATAAGATGACCAAGTATAGGTGGGCTTTTAGGCTCAAACAATCCAACAATGACCTAAATCATGTCCTAAGTTTCAACACGTGGTTTCCTTATTTCAAATAAATTTGGAAACATTTCAGGTATAACAACTCAATTTTGATGGCGTTCTTAGTAATATGACCAAGATGAAGGATAATGAGATCAACAACGACTTATTACTCTATCAAAGAGAATAGAATTGACTTATAACTCTCAGAAGAAAGAGTGGCTCTAAAGCTCACTGGGTTAAGTCTTCACTGGTATTCCTCTAGTTATTACTTGACTCGTGAATATTTTCCTTTTTTGGACTAAACGTAATATGGCTGTGTACGATGGTTTTCCAAATATAAATCCTATAAAAATCTTTCCGGAAAAGTATGATATAAAGATCTCTATCTGAGTATTAAAGGGAAAAATGTGACTCTTTTTACGTCAGATTGTCAAGACACGTGTAATCTTTTTCAAACTAAAAATTGGCAGCGTTTAAGCTCCAGAAGTCTTAGTCCTCACTTACTCTTCTCTAAAATGATTCTGTATATTTTTGTCTAAACAATATTATGACTCGTTTAATGTTAGATCGTCAAGACGTTTGTAAGAGCTTAGTTAGAAATCAACAGTTCTCTGGAGTTCAAGTCGTCTCAGTCTTTTTGGATTACTCTTCCCTTGCTTAGGCCTACATAGATCTGTTGGTTCCCTACAAGTCTACTTACTGCTGTTTCACAACGGAATCCATAATCTGATCTTATTCCATTACAATTCCAAGGTCCGTGTAACGCCCCGCCCTTTCCGAGAATTTCAGAGTCTAATTTTTTTTTTAAATAAACATCGGAAAAGAGCGGGCGGCGTCACGACGCGAGTTAAGTTCAGACTACCCAAGTCTGAACCTTAACTGGCCACCCATGTGTACATGGAATAGACCATGATAGTGAATCACACATGGAACTAACATCAACATGCGGAATAATCTAGATAATTGCGGAATAGAAAGACGAGATAGCAAGTAACAGTCTTAAATATTAAATAACATAGATCAACCATCCACAGGTTATTATCCTAATCAAACCATAGCAAATAACGAATTATTACATGTCCAACAATAGTATTCAAATGACAGTAATATAACGTAATCCAAATCCATCATTAAAGCACTTAGGCTCAGCTCCCCTCCCGGTCAATGACCTTTCCTTTCCCCTTGCCTGTACCTGCAATCTCCTCTGAGGATAGAATCAGGGCGTTAAATCAACGCGCCCAGTAGGTTCCCGAATCAGGGCTATCACATGTTAGCATATAAAACATGCATATACATATCATAATACATGATCATCAAAACAGGTAAAACAATGCTATGAAATATGCACATGCAATGAGCATCCCCCATCATGTACTTTCATAGCCATCACTTGACGCGCCTTGCACCGACAAGGTAAATTACAACACACCTTCATCTCTTCTATAAGCGATGTACATGTAATGAGCAACCCCCATCATATATCATCGTAGCCATCACTTGACGTGCCTTGCACCGACAAGGTAAATTACAACAACATTCATCTCTTCTATACAATATGTACATGCAATGGGCAACCCCCATCATGTACAATCGTAGCCATCACTGTAGAACTTCATTCATTATCCCATGACTATGCATGAGATGCCAATGCCTGTATCCCATTTGTTAATGCATAATATATCATTTGAAACACATATATTAAACAAGAGTATCGTAAGACAAACTGGGTAAAAACCGTGGTTACAAGTAGGTAGGAAACCTACTGAAGAATCACTTCAGCGTTCGTTCTTTCTTAGGCTTTAACCGGTCACGACTCGTTCGTCGTTCAACTTTCGGTACCTTATTATGCAACAATAAGTAAATCATAATCTTATTTACATGTCCATTCACATATGAGACCTAAAACATCTTATAAGTACTTTTGATCAATCTCTTCATTTGGCTTGTATTCACAAATTTGCCATTGCCACCAATACCTTGATTAAATTCTACAACCTTAACCGTAACCTTAACATGGTTCAGTCATGTTTTGGACGGCCAAAACAGCAAACATGATTCCATTTTTAATCACACATACATCCATAAAATGGCCCATGAAAACAGTCCATGAGTATGGCCGAACCCTTATGGTTCTTTGCTCAATGATGTCCTTTGTTTAAATACTAATTGGCTCTACCCCTTAGCCATATTAAGCCCATGATTTAGCCATCCCATGGCCAACCCAAAATCAGTAACCTTATTACATAAAGACCTCCCAAAAACAGTCCACAAAGGTCTATGGTTTCCATGTTTTCCAACATGAAAACCAACCCTCTTTTACATGGGGTTCGGCCCTCCATGTTGGCCGAACCCAATGGTCATTCTTACTCTATTTAAACCTCCAATAATCATGTATAAACAGTATATTAATATCAGGTTTTAACTCTCAAAGAAACCATCCAAAACAGTCCATAAAAAGTCTATGGTTTACATGTTTTTCCAACGTGAAACCAACATTCTTTTACATGGGGTTCGGCCCTCCATGGTGGCCGAACCCAATGGCTATGTTTACTGTTTTTAAACCTCAGATAAACATGTATAAACAGTATATTAACATGAGGTTTTAACTTTAAAAGAAAGCATCCAAAAACCAACATCATATCATGGGATTCGGCCATCCAAGATGGCCAATCCCATGGTCCATCTTTTCCAATTTTAATCTATTGATTTAGACTACATAACTTCAGCCTTTTCTGATATCCAAACCTATGTTTTAACTCTCTTTAAACATGCATTTTAAATCTATTACAACCATCTAACATCAGTCCTAACTTATATGGTTTTAACTTCTAAAAAAATATCAAAAACAACCATTTGTTTCCATGGGGTTCGGCCATGCTAAGTGGCCGAACCCAATGGTCCATTTCCATCTTTTAATCCACTGATTTTAGACCATATAAATTTCAGTCCCTATGTCATTCAGATCCATGGTTTTTAACCATTCTAAAACATTTATTTAAATCTTAATTCAAAACCCAAAACAGTCCACAAAATCCATGGTTTTCATGTTTCAAAACATGAAACCAAGCCATCTCTTTAAATGGGGTTCGGCCCTTCATGGTGGCCGAACCCAATGGTTATTTTTACCATTTTAAATCCTCCACTAATCAAGGTTAAAACCTTGGTGTATTCGGCCATAACCATGGCCAATACACACCCCATTTGCTCCATGTTATTATACCAAAATAACAAATAAATACTTACCAAACTTCCAATCTTTCTCTTTGGCTTTGGTCCTTGGTTTCTCCCTTTTATTTCTTCCTTTCTTTTGCTGTTTTGTGCTTGATCTACTGGTGCAAACACCTCTGCTATTCCAGCTAGGAAAAACGAATTTGAGAGAGGGAGAGAGAGAGAGATGGAAATTCTTGGATTTCCAATGTGAAAAATGGCCAACCTTGTGTGTTTATTGTTTTTGTAGTTCAGCCCCCAAAACTCCTCCACTCCCTCATAACTTCTTGCACAAACCAATGGGTATTGGGTGCCATCCAAGGCACCCCTTGGCAGCTACCTATGCAGCCATTCAAATCCCCAAGCATCTCATCACAATCCCATGTATTCCCATTTAATACATCATGGAAATCACCCCAACAAGTCCCCAACGTGTGGGACTTGTTTGGGTGGTTAAAGCTGGGCCAACCTCTTCAAATTCCCATTAGACTCAATGATTTACAGTCCCTTGAATTTCCATTTTGACTCACCCAACTCAAGGTATTTTTATTCCAACCCAACTCATCACATTTAATGCATTTCATTTAATGCACATGAGTTAACTCACCTTTTGATTTAATTCCAACTCACCTCAGTCCCACTCAACTGATTTGACTCGTGTTTGAGCTCCCTTGAGGGTTCACACCGTCAACAATAGTCAACTCGACCCGTTGGGTCCACTTTTAGCTCCTTGACCCGTTTTGACAACATGACCCATTTATGGTATTTTGGTCATTTCTAATTGGTTTTTACATATGGATCAAGCCTACCCATTTTTTCTCCACTTGATTTCCAATCAAATAGGCTTAACCCCATTTAATTTAAAATCACAAAATGGTCAAATAACCCAGCAAGACCCGATGGACCCCATTTGGGCCCTTTGACCCATTTAGCCATTTTTGACCCAAATGATGAAAATTACCCAACCAATCAAACTTAACATTCATAATGTGCTCATATGATTTTATTTTGAGCAATGGGCCCCACTATTTCCTTACTTAACATCACAAAATAATTAATTTAACAACTCAGGGGCATTTTGGTAATTTTCCACTTCATTGAGAAATTGGGGTGTTACAGTCCGCATTTGTGACAGATACCTAGCCTCTTAGCTTTCCTCTTTGCAGCCAGAGTGCTTCGACCACAGAGAGGTCTGGGTTGCTCCTCTTGGATTTTCAGCTTCCTCACCCTTATAGCTAAGGAAATGATTTTCCTATACAAGTCTGGGGAAACTTGTGTTCTAGACAGACACAATGCAAAAATGAAAACTCAACCATCTATGTGCATGACTTCTGTCTAGTTCTTTAACATCTGCTGGTCACAAAGACAACGATGGATGACGGATGCTTAATTTTTTTTTTTTTTAAGGGGTCTTAGTTGTGAACTTACTCTCCCCTAAGAATTTTTATGAAAATGAATGAATGACCTTAGTACCCCCAAACTTGAACTGAACTTTGTCCTCAATGTTCCCTAATCTACACTGGCCAGGTGTAAACGAAGAAATATTTTAGAAAACGAACAATTTAAGTATGAGTTGTACCATGGGATGAAATGGCTGACTACTAGGCTAGATTGACTCATAGAAAAACTAGACTCAAATAACAATTAGACACTGACGACTCTGATGAACTTTAGACCAACTCAGACATAGACAAATGGGCTGGTGGGTTTGGGTAGAGATGAGTGGGTTTTTAGTAAATGGGTTTGGATAAATGGGGGGATTATGGATGTGCAAATCAGTTTTGATAAATTGGATCGATGAGGAGGATATCCTCTGTTCCTTCTGGAGTGTAGGGCTCTAAAAATGGTTTCAAACGTTGATCATTTACTTTGAAAGGATGACCATTTTTAGGATGCTTGATTTGGATGGTGTAACACCCCCATTTCTCAATAATATGAATACTTACAAAAATGCCACTGGATTGGTGAATTTAGTAAATGTGATTGCAAATGAGAAAATGGTGGGGCCCATTGTTCAAATTAAGACCATAAGAACATATTATAAGGTTCAATTTATCATGAATGGGTAATAAACATCAAATTGGGTCAATGTGGTTAATTGGGTCAAAGGACCCAATTGGGACCCAATGGGTCATAATGGACTTGTTTGACCATTGGGTGAGCCCAAATTTAATGGGGTTAAGCTGACATGATTGGAAACTAAATGGAGCATAAATGGGTAGGCTTGAGGCACATATGAAAATCACATGCAAATGGCTAAAACAACCCATAATTGGGTCATGGCGTCAAATTGGATCCATGGGCTAAATGGGGACCCAACGGGTCGTGTTGATCATGGGGACCATGGTTGACCGTGTGGACCCTCTAATGAGCTTAAAGGATGAGTCAAATCAGGTTGAATTGGGACTGAAATGAGTTGGATTTGAATTAAGTAAAAGAGTTGACTCAAGTGCAATAAATGAATGACATTAAGTGTGGTGAGTTGGGATAATGAGTTGGGTGAGTTAAGATTGGAACCCAAAGAGACCTTGAAATTCAAGTGATTCAAGGTGGAAGGTGAGTAGTTGCCTTGGTCTCAAACACCACCAAGGATAGGTCCCACACGTTGGGAACTTATGCATGGAATTCAATGAAGACTGAAGAGTCACGTTGGTTGGTGCCAAGGGGTACAATGGTTGGTGCCAAGGGATGCCTTTGTAACGCCCACCCCTTTTCACCGAAATCAGAGTCTATATTTTCTTTTTTGAAATAACAAGTGACAAAGGGCGCGGGCGTACGACGCGAGTTAAGTCCGAGCTTCTAAAGCCCGGCCTTTAACTGGCTAACCCTACGTGTGCGTGGAAACTAAGTCCACGAAGAACGGTTCACACGTAGAAGAAAGCTTGCGGAATATTAAACTAAGTGCGGAAATAAAATAGAGACTATCCTAACAATTTCTAGATAGCAGGGAAGATTACATCATTTAAATTACTGAATTACTTCAAAATGATAATGTCCAAAATAAAATCCAAACCACAGTAAGTAATCTAAATTATTACATTCCGACGATCTAAGCTATTCAAATTACATTTCCAAAATAAATTAAATAAACTAAGTAGTCCGCCTTCCCAAACTTCTAAACTTGGCCTCCGTCTCGTCCTTCTTGTTCGCCATCTCCTGCGTCATCAGCTAGAGTAGAAGTAGGGCATTAGACAACGCGCCCAGTAGGACTCCGAGTAGGGCTAACACATGGATTAATGATAACAAGCACATAAGTATAATATAATGAAAACCATAAAATGAATGCCATGCCATGGGTGTTTTATGTCATATGTCCCACCCATCATGCATACCATCATGATGCCATATCCCCTTTGACGGCAAAGCCTCGTCAAGATATAAACAATCACAAACCATCCCCCTTGACGGCAAAACCTCGTCAAGATATAAACAATCACAAATCATCCCCTTTGACGGCAAAACCTCGTCAAGATATAAACAATCACAAATCATCCCCCTTGACGGCAAAACCTCATCAAGATATAAACAATCACAAATCATCCCCCTTGACGGCAAGACCTCGTCAAGATATAAACAATCACAAATCATCCCCCTTGACGGCAAGGCCTTGTCAAGGTGTCCCCATGTTTGATTCTCAGTCGCCTCGACAGAGTATGGACTCCGGTTTCTTTATTTTCATCCTTCCCATGCCATATCCCTCCCATGTCATGCATGAGATGTAGATGCCATATGCCATGTAATATATATGATAGCACAAACCATGGCATTTAAAATCCCATCAATAAAACATATAATTTGATTATAAAAAATAGATCAAGCAAAGCATCAATATACACATCATAGCCTTAAAACCCATCTTAAAACAATCATATGGTTACCAAAATAAATCAAGGAAAAACCTATACATAACACATAATCCATAGCTTACAAAAAGGTAGGAATCCTACTGAATACCGACTAGCGTCCCTTTACGCTTCCGTTCACGAATCCGGTCTCCGATCGCGCACCGATTGCAATGTCCCGATACCTTATTATACATACGAATAATCAGTCCATGTTTTTAACCATTTCTAAGCCCATAAATCATACCTTAGTGGGGTCCGGCCATACCCCATGGCCGAACCTCACTATCTAGGTTTTGTAGGTCCCATTTAGTTCATCAATTATTTTAATCGCATGAGTCTAAAAATCAATCATCCTAGGCTTTATTTAACCATACATAAGTTTGTTACTTAGAGCCCCTAAGTCCATGATCATCTCCCATGAAGTTCTTGAATTTAGCCATTATTTACAGTTTTGCCACTACCTCTCCCATGGTTAAACATCCACTTAACCATGTACATTTCTTTGTCCAACTTGATTCACAATTTAAATCCATTAGTGATTCATCAATCATGACATGAACACATTAAAAAAATCAGTCCTTAAGTTCCCTTAATCCCCATTAATTTTAAACACCTGCATAATACCAATTTTTTTGCCCATAAGATGACCTATAATTGGGTCATGGGTTTAGCCATACACCATGGCCAAACCCATGACGTCTTTTTCCCATTTTTACTTGGATCTATATGCATCATTAGCTCCACCATAAGTCCTTCCTTGAAGGGGTTTAAATCACATATTTAAACTATCATTTTTAACCATGTTTGAGTCCATTAACTTAGCCATATTCCCATTCATTCTTCATGGTTCCAAAATACTTGATTCATCATTCATTGGTGATAAGACATAAAAACATTAACCTTCCTCCATGGATTCCCTCATTTAAAAACCCCTTTCAAAATTTCTACCATTCTTTCATTTAAAAACTTTAAAAATCATTAACCACTTAACATAGCCTCCATTCTCTAATCCCATTAAAATTCTAACACCATCACCATAAGTTCGTGGTCCATTATTCATTCATGCC
The DNA here is from genome assembly GCA_022113865.1 of Chimonanthus praecox. NCBI lineage: Eukaryota > Viridiplantae > Streptophyta > Magnoliopsida > Laurales > Calycanthaceae > Chimonanthus > Chimonanthus praecox. Next base: position 24,136,608 of record CM039095.1, read on the forward strand.
TTTTGAGGCCATCAACATCATTCACATCTCCCATGCATTTCCTCATTTAAACCCCTTTGAAATTACCAACATTTAACTATTAAAATCTTAAAAATCATAAATTGTCCTCCATGGCTCTATTCTTTAAAACCCTAATAAAATCATTTAATCACCTACCATGCTTAAGTAAATTTTTAATACATAAAATCCTTAATGCATCCTTCAAAAATCCACATACATCCATGCTTAATTAATTTAAATACATAATGTCCTTAGTGCCTCCTTTATTTTTTATTTTTTAACCTAATTTACCCATTTAGGGTTTGCCCATTCTTCCTCTTTTTATTGGATGGATTTGAGATCCAAGGCCCATGATAATTTGGCCACCAACCAATCCAAAGAAAATGGATTCCATAATTACCTCTTAACCCTTAAAATGCAAAATTCTTGTTTAAGAATTATTTACAATCCGACGACTCCTCCGGCTTTTTTTCTCATCTTGGACTCCTTGGCCTTCTTTCTTCTTCTTCTCCTTGGTTCTTTGGTCAAGATGCTTGATCAAGATGAAAACATCAACACTTGGATTCGGCCACCATGGAGTGTGTTTTGAGAGAGGGAAAGGAGGAGATGGTGAGGAAGAAGATGCTAGGTCTTGATTTTGGAGTGGTGGCTTTTGCTTGCACTTCTCTTCTCTAAGTCTTCTTCTTTTTTTCTCCTTAGTTTTTTTTTTTTTCTTCTTTTCTTTTTGGTGTGGGACGGTGGTGGAGAGCAAGAGAGGGAGAGAATGAAATGAGTTGGATGAAAAGAGAAAGAGATAAGGTTCATTTCCTTTGGTGGAGTGACCTACACTCCACCATTTAATTTTCTCACCAACCACATGGGATTTTTATTTATGCTTTATGCCTTATGCTTTATGGTGGTGGTTGGGATAAACCACCACCTAAGCCAAAGTTTTTGAGCTTGGTGATAAGGTGGTTTGGACTCCCAATTTTGACCATTTGACCACCCTTTTGAATAGTTTAATCATTTAATTAACTAGCTAATTACCTTAGGTTAATTAATTCCCACTTAACCTAATTCCATTATTCACCCATGGTTGATCAATTCAACAATGGTGGCTGGCCCCACCAATCCTTGGTCCACACGCCACCTCACTTGGTGAGGTGGAGGTGGGCCCCCGTCGGCCATATCACCTTGGTCATTCCATCACCAACTTAGGTGATTTAGATTTAATCCATTTTCAACTACTTGGATCACCATTGGGCCCATGGCCCAATTACATTCACCCTTACCCATTTACCTTAGAGCTTACATTATCTTGACCCATTGGGTCCCAAATGGGTATTGGGCCCAATTTGACCATCATTGGCCCAATTGACCATCATTGACCCTTTAAATGAGCTTAAATCCAATCCATAGTCCATTGGGCCATACTTGGGCCTTTGTCCATATTTTGATCCATTCACCATTTATTCCCATCAAATTTCCAATTTCCATCATTAAAACAAATAATAGTCACATATTCATTGATTTAAAAACTCCCCGCTATTACAACCTTGGTTCGCATCAAGTGACTCTTTGGTTTAATCAACATTGATGAGGGTTAAATGACAGGTTATGGGGCTGTTAAACAAAAGGGATACACCTCCACTCTTGGCCGAATTTTACATTGCCAAGGTCATAGAATTCTCATCTCTCCCTCTCTCAAGAACCTCCTTGGCCGAACCAGCTATTGGTGTTTTTCACCATTGATCAAGCACCTATTAGGCTAGAGACTAAGGAAGAAAAAGGAAAGGAAGCAAGAGGGAAGCAGCAAAGGAAATTGGTAAGTTTTACATAAGAATTAAGGTAAATAAATTTGTAAAAAAGGAACATGATTTGGCCATGGCTTGGCCGAATCCATCAAGGGTTTAAACCTTGGATGGTACTTCATAAAAATGATGAAAAGTGGATCATTGGGTTTGGCCACTTTGGATGGCCGAACCCCATGAAAAGAATTGGTTAATTTTGATGGTTTAGAAAGATAAAAACCATACAAGTTATGGAGGGTGTTAAAAGGTTTTTGAATGAAGATAAATTTATTATCTTGGGTTGGCCATGGATAGCTGGATTATATGGTTTTAATGGCTAAAAATATTGAGCCTAAGATATGTAAAAATGATGGAATCATTGAACCAAGAGAACCATAGGGTTCGGCCATGTGTATGGCCGAACCCCATGGACCATTGAGTGGGTGTTTGGATTCAAGTATATGGGTAGAAATGTTTGTGGGTTTGTAATATTTTCAAAAGGTCTAAAAATATGTTTAAATGGTGAAGTATGATGAATGGATAAAAGAACCAAGGATGATCTATAGGGTTCAGCCATGGGTATGGCCGAACCCCATTGAAAGAAATATAGGTCATGTTTGAGGGATTGAAAGATAAAAAATTATGGAATGATATGCATATCTTAAATGGATTGTTAGCATGTTAATAAGTGGAAATAAAGAACCATAGGGTTCGGCCATATGTATGGCCGAACCCCATGGAGTAGTTTTGATGGATGGAAGTGATATTGGAACCCCACTAAGGTGGTTTGGTCATATGGGCTTTGACTATGAAGAAAAAATTAAGCATCGGTTAGGCCAATGGCAAAACCGTAATTACAAGTCAAATGATAAATGTGAAGGGATTGATCAAAGGACTTGAAAAGAGGGGTCCAAAACCAAGTGATAAGGTTTGGCCATGTGTATGGCCGAACCCTACCAAGACATGTTTTGAGAGGTGAAGTGTTTAAGTGTTGATTAAATGAAGAAGGAATATTAAATCCCAAAGTGGGTAAGGTTCGGCCATGGTTATGGCCGAACCCCACAAGATGGTTTATGGGGTTTTGGACTTAGTTAGAAATCAGATAATATATTGTATTGACTTATTGACATGAAATAAGGTAACAGAACTTGAACGGCGTACGAGTCGTGATCAGGTGAAGTTCAAAAAGAATAGACACTTAAGCAAAGTTTCAGTAGGTTTCCTACCTACTTGTAACCACATTTATACTTGGTTTTATGATGGTTTTTATGAGACATTTGTTATACTATTATTTATCATCTTGGATTTGAATGATGAGTTTTATTTACATGCTTCATATATTCCTTGGCATCTCATGCATGGACATGGGATGATGATTATGGAAAGCCTCCTTAGGCGATGAGGGTCCCGCCAAGAATAGTATGATGATGATAAGAGTTACAGCGGCCTCCTTAGGCGATGAGGGTCCCGCCATGAGGAATATTATGATGATGAGAGCCACATCGGCCTCCTTAGGCGATGAGGGTCCCACCAGGGGGAATATCATCAAGAAGAAATGAAAGAGTATTGTGGTTCACCTTGACGATGAGAGTCTCGTCAAGTGACGGCTATATATATGTGTGATGGGTGGAACTCATTACATTTGCATTTACATACATAACATTGATTTCAGATGTTTTGTTGATCATATACTATGATATATGCATGTTTTATATACTAACCATGTGGTAGCCTTGATCGGAAAACCTACTGGGCCCGTTGATCTAACGCCCTAATTCTATCCTTAGAGGATAATGCAGGAAAAGGGAAATGAAAAGAGAAGGTCGTGGACTAGGAGGGGAGCCAAGCTTAAGTGCTTGAGTGTTGGAGTGGATTTATATTTTATTGTTATTTGAATTACAATTTTATGGACATGTAATAGCTAGTAACTTTGCTATGGTTTGTTTATAATTTGATAATAGATACTCGGTTTAAGTAATTTAAATGGGAGACTTGTACTTGCTATCTATTCAGTTTATTTCCGCATTTAGTTTAGTTTATTCCGCATGACTTGATTAGTTCCATGTGTGGTTTGTTTTCATCGGTTTAGTCCATGCTCACATGGGTGGCCAGTTAAGGGTCAGACTTTGGAAGTCTGAACTTAACTCACGTCGTGACGTCGTTCGCCCTCTTTCGGTGTTATTATATTATTAAAAAAAAAAAATTAGACTCTGAATCTCGAAAAGGGCGGGGCATTACAGATGGCACCATGGGGAAATACAGTTGTGACTATGAATGGACCTGACCACTTGGATTTCAATTTTCCAGGAAAAAAATGCAACCTAGAGTTGTACAATAGGACCAGCTGACCAACAGTAAACACTTTCTGGAGAATTTGTTTGTCATGAAAGACTTTCATTCGGTCTTTGTACTTTTTAGCCATATAATAAGCTTCATTTCTGATTTCTTCCAACTCATATCATTGAAGCTTTCTGAGTTATACAGCCAAGTCTAAAGAAAAATTGAAACGCTTGGTTGCCCAATAGGCCTTGTGTTCTATTTCAACTGGAAGATGACAAGCATTTCCATACACTAAACGATAGGTTGACATTCCTAGGGTGTCTTGAACGCAGTTCGATATTCCCATAATGCATCAGTGAGTCTGGAAGACCAGTCCTTCCGAAATGGATTGACTGTCTTCTCTAGGATATGTTTGATTTCTCTATTTGATTTTTCCATTTGTCCACTTGTTTGAGGATGATAGGGGTGGCTGCTTTGTGAATCACCCCATATGATTTCATCAATTTTTCGAATGGGCGATTACAAAAATGTTTACCACCATCACTGATGATAGTTCATGGAATACCAAATCGAGAGAAAATATTTTCTTTCAAGAAGCGAGTGACAACCTTGTGATCATTGGTTTTGCTTGCCACTGCTTCTACCCACTTTGATACATAGTCAACTTCCTATGAGGATATATAGATTCCCAAAAGAGTTAGGAAAAGGTCCCACGAAATCAATGCCCCAAACATCGAAAAGTTCGACAATAAAGATTGGGTTTAAAGGCATGATGTTCCTATGAGGGCCCGCCCTTTTCACTAGGCGAAAATCAGAGTCTATTTTTTTTTTTTTTTTGAAATAAAGAGTGAGAGAGAGCGGGACGCCATGACACGAGCTAAGTCCGAGTTTCCAAAGCCCGGCCCTTAACTGGCCAACCATACGTGTGCGTGGACCGAGTCCACAAAAATAGTTCACACGCATTAAAGTTATAGTTGCGGAATAAACCCATTGAGGAATTAATATTTGATTACATAAACCAACCATAACCTTTACTTAGCAAGGAAGTCAATCACCCAAACTTAACTGAACTTAATATCCGAAGGTAACATCAAACCATAGCAAAATAATATCTAGGTCATTTCAATCCCAAAGTGCAATTAACTTAAACACACTTTCCAAAACTAAAACTTAAAAATAAGCAATAACCTGCCCAAGCTCCTAAACTTGGCTCCTTTCGCGTCCATCGCTTCGTTCATTCCCTGTATCATCATCTAAGGTAGAAGTAGGGCGTTAGTCAATGCACCCAGTAGGTATTCCAAGTAGGGTTATACACATAGAATTTGTATAAAGTCAGGATACAAAACATCATACCGTACTTGTAAAACATGATACCTAAAAGCAGAGCATGATAATAGAGATCATAATCATGCTGATAAAACCAAAACAGTGCATGATACTCATAACAAAATCATGCCAATGTAATTCCATGTCATGAGGTCATATGCCAATGATTACCCCCCCCCCCCCCCCCCTCTCCAACATCCAAGTCACAAATCACATTAGTAGTCCCCTTGATGAATAAGCCACATCAAGTATTTCTGTCATACCTCCCCACGTATGCCTTATAGGACCCACCGAATGGAGCGTGGACTCCTTTTACATTGCAAACATAATATATCTCTCCCCATGAATACCTTATCGGTCCCACCAAACGGAGCGTGAACTCCTCTTACATTGCAAACATAATATATCTCTCCCACGAATGTCTTATCGGTCCCACCGAATGGAGCATGGACTCCTCTTACAATTCAACATCATACATCTATTCCCGTAACCCATGTGTTAACCCTAACTGGAATACCTACTGTGCGTGCGCGTTGTACTAACGCCCTACTTATACCCTTTAGTGGATAATGCAGGAAACGAGGAAACCGCTAAACGAGGAAAAGGACAAGCATAGGAGCTTGGATGCTTTTAATTTATATTTTGTTTAAGATACTCATGGGCTTGTAATTGAGTATCTAGAATTCAGATTGTAATAACTTAGAGATGATTTGCTATGGTTGGATATTTTGCTGAATAATTATGATATGATAATGATGATTTAAGACTTGACGTACTTTGCTATCTGAATGGAATAAAACTTGGTTCTATTATGTTTCCGCAAATTGATGTTATGATTCCACATGTTGACATTGCTATGTGTGAACCATTTTCATGGACTGAGTTCATGCACACATAGGGTTGGCCATTTAAGGGTCGGACTTTAGAAGTTCGGACTTAGATCGCGTCGTAACGTCCCGCGCTCTATCACTCTACTCTGTTATAAAAAAAACAATAGACTCTGAATTTACAGGAAGAAGTAAGTGAAAAAGGGCGGGGCGTTACATGGCTTACACTTGGTGCTTGTCTTTAACATGGCTTACACTTGGTTCTTGTCTTTCACATGGCTTACAGTTGGGGCTTGGTCTTTCACATGGCTTACACTTGGGGCTTTGTCATTCCCATGTGTCCCAACCAAGGACACATGGCTTACACTTGAGGCTTGTCTTTCACATGGCTTACATTTGTCCCTTGGTCAAACAAGAAGATGCATGGCTTACACTTGGTGCTTGTCTTTCACATGGCTTACACTTGTCCCTTGGTCAACCAAGAATATGCATAGCTTACACTTGGGGCTTTGTCTTTCCCATGTGTCCCACCAAAGGAGACACATGGCTTACACTTGTCCCTTAGTCAAACAAGAAGATGCATGGCTTACACTTGGTGCTTGTCTTTCACATGGCTTACACTTGTCCCTTGGTCAACCAAGAATATGCATGGCTTACACTTGGGGCTTTGTCTCTCCCATGTGTCCCACCCAAGGAGACACATCGCTTACACTTTGACTCACTTAATTTTCTTGAACTCATTTCCATATAACTCTAGTGATTTTAATTTCCAACTCAATATAATTCAACTCACCCCATTTGAACTCACCCATGCAACTCTTAACTCAAGACTTGAATTTATTCCTTAATTAAATAATTCCTTAACTCAACTCACTTCACTTAACCCTTTTTGAACTCACCCATGGTTGACCAACTCACCCATGGTTTTAGCCGACCATGTATGTGCATTAAATCATTTGCCACCTCACTTGATGAGGTGGAATTTGGGTCCCACTTTGCCATGTCATTCACATGCCACCTAATACACATGCCACCTCACTTGATGAGGTGGATCCCATGTCTTGGGTCTTAATTGGGTACATGACCCGATTAAATCATTTCCTTACCAATTTACCTTAAACATCAATTCATCTTGACCCATTAGGTTCCAATTGGGTATTTGAGCCAATTAACTACATTTACCCAATTAATTAGAATCAAACTCTATCCATGATTCGTTGGATCCTAATTGCGTCATTGCCTCAATTCTTACCCATCTAACATTCATTCCGTCTATAAATCTTAAATTTAGCAATTAAAATAGATAATATCCAATATAAAAATGCATTTCAAAACCCGGGATGTTACAGTTTCTGCGGGATGTACTTCTTAATTTTGACATCTATCGCATGAAACACAAAAGGTATGGGTATCATGAAACATGGAGGGCAAGTAAAATCCATACTGCAAAAGCAGTTGTCTTTTTAGCACTAAATGGCCTCCACAGGCTTGATCATGACAAAAATTTATGACAGTTTGTTGTTCTTCTTCAGGAACACATCGACGAATAATTGGTCCACACAAGCTTAAACAAATATGGATCATCCCAAAATAAATTTTTGACTTGTGCCAGAAATTTAACTCTATCTTGTTTAGTCCAATGAGGAGGCATTTGACTAGTCACAAGATAATTGACAATGTCTGCGAACCATGGTACTTGGGAAAGGGACATGAGTTGCTCGTCAGGGAAAGACTCGGTGATAGGACAATTATCTTCAGTGAACTCAGTTACCAATCTAGACAAATGGTCGGCTACCACATTTCGGAACCTTTCTTATCCCGAATTTCAATATCAAATTCTTCTAGTAAAAGTATCCATCGAATCAGGCGGGAAAGAATATATTTGAGTGCAGCGTGATCTGAATAGATAATGACCTTCGAACCTACTAAGATCGATCAAAATTTGTCTAGTGCAAATACAACTGCTAATATCTCTTTTTTTTGTGGTGGCACTATGAAGCTGAGCGTCATTCAACGTTTTGCTAACATAGTAGAAAACATGAGGTAATCTGTTCATTCTTTGTCCTAACACGGCTTCTATTGTATAGGCAGAGGCATCATACATAATTTCAAAAGGTACAGACCAATCAGGTGGCTGTATGATTGGAGTAGAAGGCAAAACATTTTTCAATTTTTCAAAAGTTATGAAACATTTTTCATCAAAATTGAAAACAACATCCTTGGTCAGGAATCTACAGGGAGGTCTTGATATGTCACTGAATCTTTTGATAAATCTTCTGTAAAATCCAGCGTGACCTAAGAATGACCTAATCTCTTTAACAGTTTGTGGTTTTGGTAAATTAGAGATTAGGTTAACCTTGCCTTTATCCACTTCAATTCCTTTTTCTGAGATGATGTGCCCAAGTACTATGCCTGATTTCACCATAAAGTAACATTTTCCCCAATTGAGTACTAAGTTCTTTCTTTGCACCTGACTAATACAAGGGTTAGATGGTGCAGGCACTGGTGCAAAAGTTGATCCAAAGACTGACAAATCGTCCATAAAAACTTCCAACAAATGTTCTACCATGTCGGAGAAAATACTGATCATGCACCTCTGAAAGGTGGCAGGTGCATTACATAGTCCAAAAGCATACGACGATAGGCGAACGTATCGAATGGATAGATGAATGTTGTTTTCTCTTCATCCTCAAGAATAACCATCAAGGAAACAATAGAACGCATGACCGGCTAAATGTTCAAGCATCTAATCAATGAATGGAAGAGGGAAGTGATCTTTTAGAGTGGCAGTATTCAGCTTCCGGTAACCAATACAAACTCTCCAACCCGTTTGAACGTGTCTTGGAATTAACTTATTTTCCTCATTTATGATTACCGTGACACCGGACTTTTTCGGGACAACTAGGATTGGACTTACCCATGCACTATCTGAAATTGGGTAAATGATTCCAGTTTTGAGAAGTTTCAAAATTTCAGCTCTCACTACTTCCTGCATTGCTGGATTTAACTGTCTCTGCAGATCCCTAATTGTTTAGGAATTTTCTTCCAGATAAATTTGTGCATCACCACAGAAGAGCTAATTCCTTTGAGATCGGCAATGGACCATCCTATAGCTTCACAATGATCTCTTAAAATAATCAGAAGTCTAGACTCCTGCTCAGAAGTTAAGTCTGAAGCTATGATAATTGGCAATGGCTTTGATGGTCCAAGATAATATTTGAGAGTTTCAGGAAGAGCTTTGAGTTCTAAATTTGGTGCCTTCACGATAGATGGGACTGACATTGATGGATTGACAGAAAGAGGTTCAAATTTGGTGATAAACATTCACTTCATTGAAATTGAAATCCTTGTCTAAGTCAGACAATGATTTTTTAATTGATCATTGCAATGGAGTGAAAGAAAAAATCATCAATTGAACTCTGAGTGAAGTTAACCTCGCATGGATCATCCGTGCAGAGAGGTTGTCGACAAAGACCAAAAACATTGTGTAACACCTCAGATTTTCAATTTATTATTTTTATGAAATTATCCATTTTAATTGTGAATTTTAGATTTGATCTTAAATGGATAAAGAATTGGGCCATGACCCAATTAGGACCCAATTGATTGTGGAATTGGTTTTATTAAAATTAAATGGGGTTGAATTAATTTAGTGATGCATTATATCTAAATTTAAATAAAAGATGTCATGGCCGGATTTTAGATGTAAAAATCTATGATTATGCGCATGAATGATATGCATATCTAGGTGATATGCTAGAGAAATTAAAGAGGGACTTTTCTAATTAAATTGGATTTGCATATTTTAAGAAAATGTCCAAGTTTAAATAAGATTGTGCATGACCGTGTATAGAGATATTTGATATCTACATTATGCGCATAAGATAATTTAAAAGGGTATGTATATGGTCTAAAAATTAAATAAGGAAGATGTCTAATTAAATAGACATTGCATGGCCGTGTGTGACACTTCCAAAGAGGGAAGGTCGGCCATTTTCAATTAAGACAAGGGGTACACGGTAATGGGGCATGGTTTACATTAGCACCTTCTAACTTGGGATTAAGAGGGAGTAATAAAAGGAGAAGCAAGGAAGGGTACACGGTTTTTACACTCTTCATTGCCGAGTTTATTCTCTCTCCCTCTCTCAAGTTCTCTCTCACGCCAAAGAGCAAAGAGAAGAAAAAGGGCAGCAACAAGAATGTGATCACGGTTTGAGAAAAAATCAAGAAGAAGAAGAAAGAGGCTAAGGAAAGGAGAAGGAATAGAAAAACAAGAAATTGGAAAAAGGTTAGTATCTTGTTTGATAAATTTATTTTTAAATAAAGAACCATAGGGTTCGGCCATGGTGTGTGGCCGAACCCTATGAAAGAGATATGGTTAATGTATGGATTGATAGTGAGGAAAAGACCATGGGTGTTGATTAATAAATCCATATGGTTTTTAATAATGAATGTTATTGGTGATTTTTAAATGGAAGAAAAGGGGTGAGGTTCGGCCATAGTGTATGGCCGAACCGCACCAAATATGTTCATGAAATTTTAATGGAAGTTTGAATGATGGAAATAAATATGGGTTTATGTTCTTAAATTTCAGATCATGGAAACCTTGAATGATTAAGTGTTTTGGATCAAAAGAACAGAAAAGAAAGGGTGAGGTTCGGCCATGGTGTATGGCCGAACCCCACCAATTATATTTGATGATTAAAAAGGGAAGGATGGATTATTTCTATGGGTGAGGTTCGGCCATGGTGCATGGCCGAACCCCACTAGGGTTTATTGCATGGAGGAGATGATTTAATTAAGCTATTCTAATTATGGATCTTGGATTAAAATGGAAGGTGGGAACTAATTATGGAAACCTTCCAATTATGGAAGGATGGGTTCTAAATAGGAAAGTTTCTAATTATGGAAGTTGGTTGCTAAATTTGGAAAGCTTCCAATTATGGAAGGAGGTTGCCAAATTAAGAAGTGGTATTTATGGAAGTTGGTTTATTTTTGGAAAGGGAAGACTAAATTAGAAAGTACTAATTTAGGAAACTTTCTAAGTAAGGAAGTTTAATTTGGAAACCTTCTAAATATAGAGGGTGGAGATAAAATTGGAAACAAAGATATCATGGGTTAGGCCATGTGTATGGCCGAACTCCATGAATGCAAAAATGTGGGTTATGTTTTGTTTTCTAAATAAAGTGAAGGATACAAATGTATGTTATGGATTGATGATGAAGGTAAGGCAAAAATGTAATTACATGGCAAGTGGAGAATCATGGGTTCGCCATGATGTATGGCCGAACCCCATGAGGTGTATTTGATGACCTGATTTGGTTAAGGAAATTTTATAGGTTCTAGTTATGATAAATTTAAATGAATGAGGGAATCAATGGCAAATTTGTAATTTTGTGAAAATAATGACATAGGGTTCGGCCATGGCGTATGGCAGAACCCCATGAAATGTAATGGATCATTTTGGACTTAGAGTTTTGTTTATGATATCCACATGAAGGGTGAGAATAATGGAATGATAGCCATGGATGGCATTTTCGTAAATAGGTGTGAAAATGGTAAGCCATGGGTTCAGCCATGGTGTATGGCCGAACCCCATGGGGTGTTGTTTATGGACTTAGAACCTTGTAAATCAAGTGGGACTTGGTGTTGATTTATTATTATATTATAAGGTAACGGGATCTTGCAAGCGGTGCGCGATCGGTGATCGATTTTTGGACAGAAGCGCAAGGACTCGTGAATGGTCTTTGGTAGGATTCCACCTCTTTAAAACCATGGATTTATGTACACTTGTTTTATCTTATGTTTGATGAAATCTATGCTTCAAAGGATATGCTTTATATGAATTTTCAATGCTATGTTTATTTGTTTAAATAGCATGTATTGATATGTTTCAAAAAGATGATTTTCAATGCTATGTTTATGTTATAAAATAGCATGTGTTTCATTGGCATCTCATGCGTGGCATGGGGTGGAGGATTTATAACCGGAGGGGTCACACTCCGGGGGCGTCCGAAAAACCTATGTGCGTTACCTTGATGTGATTTTCCATCAGGAAGAATCCGGAGGGTCCACACTCCGCCGGGCGTCTGGAAGACCTATGTGGTGGGGGTACTTTTATGTACATGTGATGGGTGGGACTCATTGCATTTGTCATCATTGCATGGCATGGATTTTACATGGTTTTGGATATTATGTTATAATATATATTTTGTACTAACCATGTGTTAGCCGTAACTGGAATACCTGCTGGGCGCGTTGTTCTAAAGCCCTACTTCTACCCTAGTTGATGACGCAGGAAATCAAGGGAATGACGAACGCAAGACGGGCCAGGCATAGGAGCTTGAAAAACTTATTTTATATGTTTGAATAAAGTTACTCATGAACTTGTATTTGAGTATCTAGATTACGGAATGTAATAACTTAGATGGTTGGATGATTTATTGGATAATTATGATGTTTTTAATTATGGATAAGGACTCGACGTACTTTGCTATCTGGGAATAGAACTTGGTTCTATTATGATTCCGCATTTTGATGTTATGATTCCGCAGGTTATGATTTTATTCTGCAAGTTGATATTGCTATGTGTGAACCATTTTCGTTGACTTGGTCCATGCACACATAGGGTTCGCCAGTTAAGGGTCGGACTTTGGAAGTTCTGATTTAACTCGCATCGTGACGTCCTTCGCTCTATCATTCTACTCTGTTATAAAGCGAGTGAAAAAGGGCGGGCGTTACACATTGAGTTCAGTTGTCAAATTTCCAAATGCAATGGCCAGAAATGGTCGTCCAAGAATGATTGGGATATGTCCATTATCGTCTTGAGTTGATTATGTATCCAATACCATGAAATCTACAGGGAAGTAGAAATTGTTAACCTTAACTAGAACGTCTTCTATTACACCTATGGAAATTTTTATTAAGCAATTAGCTAACTGTAGTGTGATAGAAGTAGGTTTTAATTCTACCAAACCTAACTGCTCATAGAGAGAAATGGCAATAGGCTGAAACTAGCTCCAAGATCTAATAAGGCCCTGTCAATTGTGTATGTACCAATTGTACAAGCAATGGTTGGAGATCCAGAATCTTTATGTTTGATTTGAAATGTTTGTTGGAGCAGTGCACTCACATTTTCTGCTAAGAAAGCCTTTATGGGAGCATTGGTTCTCCGTTACACCGTACATAGGTCTTTGTGAAATTTATCATACGAAGGTACCTGATTGATGTCATCCAATAGAGGGATATTGATACTGACATGTTTAAAAACCTCTAGTATATCACCATAAGGTATTTTTTGTTTTACGGATAACCTATGAGGATATGTAGCCCATGGTGAAAATGTCTTCTTAGTAGATAAATTCGATGGATTTTGGACAAGGGATGAACTCAGTGAGTTATCCTCTTGCTTTTATTGATCATTGATCGATTCTTTAGGCATTTCCACTTTGTTATCTATCTGTTTCCCTGATCTCAAGGTAGTAATTGATTTAACATCTCTGGTTTGGATGATGAAACTTCATACTGTTCCTTAGTATTTGGAATAGGTTGACTAGGAAATTTGCCTTGTTCTTTATCACCAATAGCAGTGGCTAATTATCCAAGCTGTGTTTCAAGCTTGTGCATAGCCTGCTGGGTAGATTGCATGAATTGCTGCAACGTATCCTCAATCGAAGGTTTACGTTGTTGTGAAGGATAAGACTGATTTGACTGGGATGGATGGTATGGATGATTTTAAGGTGGTGGCTGATATGGAGGTGGTCGAAATGACTGATTTTGATATTGAGGAAAGTTGATTTATTGGAGATTGATTATGTCGCCCAGAAAAATTGGGATGATTTAGCCAATTTGGATTATATGTAGCAGAGAACGGGGTTCCTTGCTGTCTTCCAAAATTATTGAGTGCATTTACTTATTAAGTTGAACACTCAGAATTTGAATCTAGGGAAGAACATTTGAACGATGTGTCCTGGACTAGAACACATAGCACAAAATTCAACATGTGCTCTTATTGTTGGATTCATTGCTTGAGTCATCACTAATGAGTACACTTTTTTCGTTAGGTTTGCGATTGCTAACTTAACGTCAAAATCACTACTGACTTCGTACAAACACCCCTTTCTTGAGGTTTGTGCTAAAATCTTTCCTGAAAAAATCCCATCGCTAAGAATTTTCCTCTAATGTTTCTATGAATGTCCATCCATTGTTTTCAGTTAGCTTCAAAAAGTCCCCATTTTTTTTATAGACTAGACCTTTTGACGGGTTGATGTGGTCAAACCATCATAGAAAAATTGGACAAGTCTCCGTGTTTCAAAATCATGGTGGGGGCATTTTGCTAATATTTCTTTGAACCTTTCCCATGCTTCACAGAATTGTTCACTTTCCTTTTGATTGAAGTTTATCATATCTTTCTTGATAGCGTTTGTTTTTTATACTGGGAAAAACGTATTCAAAAATTTATTAACTACGTGATCCAAGTGGTGATGGTATTCGCAGGTAAAGTATTTAGCCATGATTTCATTTTTTTTTTTAGAGAAAAAGGAAATAATCGAAGTCAAATAGATTCATCAGTAATTCTTCGGATTTTAATGGTGGCGCAGACCTCTAAGAATTCTTTCACGTGAAGGTACGGATCCTCTCTATCAAGACCATGAAGGCTGGTAATAGATGTAAAAGTCCTGGCTTAAGTTCAAAGGTAACATTGGTTGCAGGTACAACTATACCTGATGGTGAATTGGTTGTGATTGGTGAGAAGTAATCTTGTAGAGTTTTTCTCTGCAATTTCTTCTGCCGAGTAGATGAGGTTGATGATGATGATGAAGTAGGTGAATCGTCTATGTCCTGAGCTCCGGACGCAACAATTGATGTACTGACGGGAAGTATAACTCTAACCAAACGATTGGAGGATTATGTGACCAATGATGTATACACAGACACGATCATACACGCTAAAACAAATTCACACAAAAAATGCCTAGATCTAAATTAAAATTGCATTAATGCAGTCAATTTTTTTTTATTCAATAATAGGACCTTAAAAATTGTATCTAGACTTGGTCCTATTTTTTTCTACAAACAATCTAAGTCTCCAATGAGAGTTCAGCCACAAGATGGCCAGGAGAGTTCCAGTAAGTGAGAGAGCACACGGCATCTTTTCCCAGTTTATCCGTAGGTCATGCTCGACCGCAATGTCTTTGTGACAGAACTAACTTCAGACACCATTCTTGAAGATGAACTAGTCATTGGTTCCAAAAATTGATTGAATTAAAAAGGTTCCTTGAGCATGAAACCCTAAAAATCTAGCCTAATGGTTCCCCAATTGATTTTATTAGGAGATGGATGAACCATTTTACTACCTTATTTTTCTAGATATTGTGAATGCAATCCTATTTTACCACACAAACATTCAAGTAAATATGCAAAACAATAATAAAACAAATCTAACTAATGCATGGATCTAGCATCCTAAAATGCATGAGCAATTTAATGTGCAATTGAATTAAAAAACACCCTAGAAAATTTCTATATGAATGCATGATAAAAGTGGAAATTAAAATAAAATGAAAGGCACTCACATACCACTTGGATGTTTTCTAGTAATTTTTAAGCAATTTTTTTTAACAATTTTCAAGCAATTTTCAAGCGCACATCCTGTAAAACAACTCAAACAAACTGTGGTGTAGAGTCCAATCAAAGAATGCGTGATTCCTAAACTAAAAGAATTGTTCCTAATTTATAATTAAAGAAGGAGATGTGATATAATCTATAAACAAGAATTCCAAAATATGACAAGATTATGGAAGTTCAATCAAAGTTCACCATGAATTTTTTTTTTCCTTTTTTTTTTTAAATGAATCCCTAAGATTTGATATGTTATTTTGAAAATTTCATAAGTTAGATAGAAGTTCTAAGTTTGGAAATTTTTTCTAAAACTGGAAGGTTTCCAAATAGATCAATTACCAAAAATAATTTTTCTAAAACTAGGAAACTTTCCAAAAATAAATTGATTCAAATAATTGAGATTTTGAAGAATTTCTTATTTCAAGTAACTTTCCAAAAATAAAAAAAAGTGTCCATTTTTAAAGAGTTGCCAAAAATAGAAATTTCCAAAAATAACAATTTTTCCTAAATATAATTAATTTTTAAGGAGGACATAATTTAATGATTTTCCCCTACAACGGCGTCAAAAAATTGTTGATGTTTTAAATTTCTAAATCTCGCAAGTGCACAAACCATTCATAGTATAGTAATGTGGCGGCGAGGTCCAACCATTGGAAACTCAAAGTATATGAATTTAAATTAATGTCCTCTAAAATGAATTGTTTTTAAGAAATTGAATCATTATATGAATTATGTATCTAACTTGGAAATCAGCAAACAAGATGTGTAATTTCTTATTCTAATACGGCGAATCAAATTTTAATCTTAATCACGATTAGGATTTCAAGTTACAAAATTATTTACACATCTTCCTAACTTAATTGAATGGATCTATCGAAGAGAGTGTTTAAGAGAAAAAGAATCAAAGAATTAAAGAATGAATTAATTAATAAAGAATGAATTAAAGAGTTACATAATTAAAGATTTGGATTATAACAAATATTTCACAATAAACATGAGATTAACATAATTAAAAGGCAAAAAATTAAATTGCTTGAATATAAATGGTTGAAATTAAATGTGCATTAACGGAAAGGTTGGTTGTTTGGAATTGATCGTTGATCACCTAAGATGTATAAACAAACTAAAGCCTAGATCTGAAATTTACGTAAAGATCTAACATACAATTCATATTATTAATAAAACAAGATTCACAATTTTAATTTAATTAATCAATACCTTAGTAATCTTGATTCAAGTCTTACAATCAAGATCCTAACTGTTGCATACGCTCATGTTCAATCAAATAAATAAAAGTTGTATTCTTGAAATTAAAAATAAAATAATCATAAAAGTATTTTAGAAATTGGTTGTTCCAGGGTTCTAAATGAATGCTTCACTTTATTAAATGAAGAATTCAAAGTAAAAGGCTTTTCTAAATTAAATATAGGAAAGACAACGTAAAAGATAAAAATCCACACTCTCACTTGTAAATTCGTATGGTTTTCCTTGTCTTCCTATCTTTTGCTCCAGCCTGTAGTCCTCTGAATTCTAGGTCATGCTCAAATTTTACCCTTGGGTAATGGGGTTTATAGGTCTTGAAGATTGGATTAAATCAACGTTTAAGGTGGAAAATCAAAGGACTGGATTGTATCTAAATGGGAATGGATGATAGGGATTTAAAACTTGAATTTTAGGGTTGCACAAGAGGGTCACGCGATTTTTTTTTTTTTGTGGCTTTCCCTTGGTGGCTATGTGAAGGTGGAGAAAATATAGGAGATTTGGGAGAGAAATTAGAAGTTGGATTGGGGAAAATCGTGTGGGTTACTTGGGGATTGGATGGTGAGGTGTTTTTGGATCTTAGGAATGTATCTAGATAGTTTTTAGTCTAAGTGCATAGAGAGGTTTTAGTTGCAAAAATCATGGGATGATGAGGTGTGATATGTGCATGGGGGCTAGTTTGAACTACAAGTTGTTCATAGTTTAGCGCTTTATGAATGGAGAGCTTAGATTTACTGGGTTTTGATCTAATGGCTCTATAGTATTTAGGTAAAATAATTATAAAAATGGGTAGATGGTTGATGGACTGTTTAAATGCGTAGGTGGATCTTAAATGGATGATGAATGCATGACCTAAATCTTAGGTAATGTGTTTATGTGATAAATGCATGTGGAGGCCCTAGGTTTCTAAGATATGAATGGATGTGATTGGATTACCTAATATCTAATGGCTAAGATGATCAATGAATGAATGAATGCAAGGATTAATAGGTGCATGGATGAAACACTAATCTAAGGTTAAAATGATTATAATGATGATGGATGACCTAGATCTAATGATGGATGAATGGATGGGTTAGATTTGATGGTGGATATAAAGTTTGACCTAATTGGGTATGTGAGATGGGAAGGTTAAGATCTAAGACAGAAATTGGATGGGGTAGATGTGAAATTGGGTTATGGGTTTTGGACATAGGTAGTTGGGTTGGACTTAGGGAAATTCAAACATAGACCATGGAGTTCATTAGACTTTGGGTTTTGGATTGGATCTAGACCTCAACTCATACCCATTTAAATTGGATTTGAGAGCTTAAGCGTTAGTTGGATTGAGCTTACACACTGGCCTGGCCCAATGTGTGGAATGCGTATGGGCTTCCATGTGGCTTGGCCCATTAAAGCTTTGTAGAACATATCTTGGCCCACTTGAACTGAAACTTGGCCCAATGACTTGAAATTCAGGCTTTGGCACTTGGATTACAGCTTTTAACTTCTAGAATTAAATAATTATTTAGCCACTTAAATCTAAAAATTATTACTTAATCATAGACTCTTATAACTGGATCTAGATTAATTAATTTACATGAAAATCCTATAAAGTGACATAAAATAATTGTAATAAATCTAGGTCTTCTTTTTAGTGCACTAAACTTGCAATTTTCTGTTGCTTGACTTAATTTACTGAAATTTCCATTTTTTCCTACAAAACTGACAAACTACATTCAGTGCATCATTATATACAAAATTGAGGATTAAGTGACCAATAATTAGGGGTAAAAATGTAATATTCAATGCTAAACTCTATACGTGCATATATTCATTTCCTTTAATCTCATTTTCAGTCTACTCAGGCCAATATGTTGGCTTCAGTTGATATATCATACATAAACCAGTTCCTTTCTCTACTTTATCATACCCAGGTCGATGCATCGATCGGTCGATACATCGTCCTGGTAAGTTCATCATCTCCTTATCACTTGTGTAGTTCAGTCATGTCCAGACTGAGGTGTTGATCCGATCAATATATTTGTCAATGATCCGTGGGCATATCGACACAGTCGATATGTCCACCGATTCGTTCCTCCTTTGTCCTTTTTATGTTTATTTCGGATCATACCTAGGCCGATACATTGACATCTGCGATGCGTCGTATTGGGTTTCAGTTCCATACTTATCATTTTCGTTCGTTGAATTCTCGCCCCAAACGACACATCAACGAAGTCGATATGTCGACTGGGTTGAGTCAAAATTCATGGACCCATCTTCCATGGCTTCCCTTTACTCTTGTGTTTATGGTTCTTGGGTTCTTTTCTTCCCAATCCATTCATACATATTTCCTAAACATCCTATTGTTCCTGATTAACTTAAAAATCAGAAATTCACCTACCTCAAGTGATTCCTAGGTGTGCTTGAATGGATTAATCCGATATCCTTGTCTCATTTCTCTCCACCCTCATTGCTAGCTCGATTTCTCGTTCCCTTTGCTTGATTTCTCCTTCCTTTCATGGAACAGAGAAAATCCACGAGGAGTGAATAGATTCTTGGTAGATTTGAGGGTTATGATATGAGTGAGAGGGTGTACTCGGATGAGAAATAGGGGTGGTCAGGCACTCAGTTTCTTTGTTTTCTTCTCTTTGTTTTCCTCTCATTTTCTCTCTTTTTATTTTTCTTCTATTTCCCTTCATTTTCTTTTCTTTTTATCTTCCTCTTTTGATTTCCCTAGACTCTTAATTGAGTCATTGAAAACTGAAGAGGCATTGTGAATGCTTATGTTAGAAAAACGGGTGTACGGAGCGTCTGCTGAAGACGTTCTGTCTACTCGACAGATCAACTATGTCAATGTGTTGATCCATTGATCATCTTTTCCACCGATACACCAATCACTTCGATGTATATTTTGGACAAGTTATACTCGGTTTTGGATCTCAATTCTCCCCGATACATCGATCCAGTCGATGCATCGTCTGGAGACGTTGAGCTTTGCCGACAAATAGACCAAGTCGATGTATCATCTGAGGAAACTTGAGTTTCCTTTTATTTCTTTTAAACCATTTACATTATTTGGACCAAAATCATATATTTCGTTTATATGATAAACAAAATACATAAAATGAGGATTTAAAATTCTGGGTCCTTACACATCATGTGTCACTTTCCATAAAAAATTCTTATGGGACAATAAGTTTAAACTGAGACCCCTTAAAAAAATTCAGCATCCATCATCATTTTGAGAAGAGTAAGTGAGGACTGGGACTTCTGGAGCTTAAACACTGCCAATTTTAGTATGAAAAAGATTACATGCGTCTGACAATCTGACGTAAAAAGAGTCACATTTTTAGCATTAATACTTAGATGGAGATCTTTATATCATACTTTTCTGAAAAGATTTTTATAGGATTTATACTTGGAAAAACCTCTACACAGCCATATTGAGTCTAGTCTAAAAAAGAAAAATATTCTGAGTCAAGTAATAACTAGAGTAATACCAGTGGAGACTTAACCCATTAAGCTTTAGAGCGATTCTTTTCTTTTGAGGGTAAAAGTTAATTCCATTTTATTTGCTAGCGCAAATAAGTCATTGCTGATCTCATTATTTTTTAACTTGGTCATATTACTGAGAATGACATTAAAATTGAGTTATTATACCTATATTTTTTTGGAATTTATTTGAAACAAGGAAACCACCTGTTGAAACTTAGGATATGATTTAGGCCATTTTTAGATCGTTTAAGCCTAAAAGCCCACCTATACTTGGTCATCTTATCTTGATAGTTCCCAAGTTGAGCCTTCAAAATAACTTGTTTTCTTGACTAGCCATGTCTACCATACCCAACTTCAGTCCAGGAGTATGAGCAATTAAAAAAATTCCATGACCTATTCAGGTTAGAGATCGAAAAAAAAATTAGGGTGGCTCTAGAAACAAGGGCACACAAGAAATAAAGAACAAGAAAAAGAAAAGAAAGAAAATAGCATCCAAAAAGGGAAACATCCACATACCAAAAGAAGCAGGTGAAAAAAAATAAAGAAAAAGAAAATACTTAGAAAAGTACCGAATGGAAAATAGAGGAAAAATATCCCATCATGAAGACCTCTAACCATTTCTATTCAAAGTATTTCTAGAGCCTTATATCCTTCTTCAATATAACCCGATCCCAAACCATGTTTTGTCTTATTAGGAAGTCCTATTGATCTTGGGTCTAAATAGGGTGTTTCATATAGAGAATAAATGAAGAAAAATGATGGTATTTGACTCAACGTTCTCAGGAAAGTGACACATATTCATGAGATCACTCATTTTTTTTTTAAGAGTCGTCTTTCTCTAATACATATGTGAGATACTTTGATTTCGAATACATAAATTCTGCTCACATATACTTGAGGGAAAATGAACCCAAACCTCTCAATGTTAATTTTTCCAAGAGATATATCCAGTGAGGTTTGCAGTCGAAGCTCATTTTCCATCTGTGTGAACAAAACTTGAGTCTATTTGGAAAAAGGCGTTTATCTTAATACTGGCTAGGCACACACTACACTCTAGGTATAAGCCTTGTAAAATAAATTTTAGAGTTGTACGATGTTTAGACCTCTTATCCTTGTGTTCCAGTTAAATATGTTGATATTTGTGGTTATTATCACTGAAAACCCTCACAAGACTATATAACTCATCTACTAGTGGAGAGCTAGGGGTTTAAAGGCTTGTTGCATACGCTAAATACAATCGAGAGTACCATCGAAAGTGGTTTAGTTTTAGGATTTTCATTTGATCTAGAATATGATTAATTTAAGTTTTCTGTGTGTCTTTTAGGTTTTCTCGAGGACTAGCAAAATCTGAGTTTGGGGGTATTTGTTTAGCATTGAAATATTATATTTTTACCCCTAATTATTGGACCAGTTAATCCTCAATTTTGTATGTAATGATGCATTTAATATAGTTTGTCAGTTTGTAGTAAAAAATGGAAAATTCTAGAAAATCAAGCTAATTCAGTGGAAAATTGCAAGTTTTGAGTTTTAAAGTGAAGACATAGAGTTTTATAATTATTCCATGCCACCTTTTAGGATCTCTACATGTAAATTAATTAATCAGGATCCATTTATGAGAGTCTAAGATTAATTAATAATTTTTAGATTTTAAGTGGCTCAATAATTATTTAATTCTAGATGTTAGAAGTTGCAATCAAAGTACCAAAGCCTGAATTTCAAGTCATTTGACCAAGACTCATTTCAAATGGGCCAGTCCATTTGCAACAAGGTTTGTATACCTTTGCATGAGCTGATGTCCAGCATATTGCTTCAAGGGTTAAGCTAATGTCCCTAGCTTTTTTGAGTTTCCTCCCCCATTCACTAAGGAATTTTTCTTAGAATTTTCTTCTTTGCTCCCGCACAAACTTAGCTGTCCCTAAGTTGATTTCTCTTCAAGCTTTCAAGCTTGCATTCACCTCCCTCCACAAACTATCATGACCAGTGACAACAGCTAATTAGCACATATTTTGTGCTCCTCCATACTTCAAGTATATGTGTATCATCACATCTCGAATCCTTATCTCCCTAACATGCCAATACAAAACCAACTCATTCAAACCTGCATGTTAGTATATCATACACAAGAGATAAATGATATACATACACACCAATACACATATCATACTAAACCAAACCATATCATTGCATTTGACAAAATGTGCATTGAGTACATATGGTTTTTGCTAAGGGGGATACTATGGGTGCTTAGACAAAATAACAAAAGTATAACTTTTTTAAAAATTGTCCTAAGCAGAGCCATCCTGAGAGGGTGCAGGAGGAGTGGGAGATGGAGTATCTGGATCTCGATCAGGGAATGAGGTAGCAACAAAAAGATCTTCGAATGTCATCCTCAATCTATCCAGGGATCTTTCAAGGCGGTCAATCCTTCTTTCCAATCTGAAGACCTTGTATTTTAGACAGTCATTCACTTGAAGAGGGTATTCATATTCTCTTTCCTTTTCCTCATCAGAATCACCCCTAAGGTTCTCAGGCCGATGACTGTCCCCCTCATTGCTGTGGTCAGAAATATCAATATGCTTCATTACCAGTTCGAGGACCATTCCCCTTTTATGTTTCTTCTCCCCTTCCTTCTTGTCGATTTTCGACGACGATGACACAATTGTCAACAATGGGCTCTTCGTCCACATCTGATTGGGTTTTCTGTTCTTGTAACACCCCGCCCTTTTCACTCTAATTTTCAGAGTTTATTTTTTTTTTATAATAATAATCAAGTGATTGGGGCGGAGTGTCACGACGCGAGTTAAGTTCGGACTTCTAAAGTCCGACCCTTAACTGGCCAAGCCTATGTGCGTATGGATTAAGTCCATAAGAATCGATCCACACATGATACAATAAACTTGCGGAACATAATTAGTCTTTAACTAACTGAGGTTATAACAAATCCTAAGACTAATCCATTTTTTCTTAAACTTAAGATAGCAAAGTACATGATCAAATTCTCCAATATTACTAAATAACCTTAGTCTACCATTCATTCAAAACCATAGTAGCTACTTAACTACATTATTACATGCCAACACCATTAAATATCAAATTACATTGTCCAAATAACTTAAACAAAAGTCCGTAAACAGTCCATTCAAATTGCCCAAGCTCCTATGCTCAATGTATGCTTTTGTCTTGGTGAAATAAATCAACCAAGGACTGATTTCATATCAGTAACCAGCTGCTGTTCTTGATCTTGGAGAGATGATAACCATCCAAGGGAGAGAGTGAGAGATCCAAAACTTGGTTCCAAATGGGGTGGTCGGCCAAATAGATGGGTTTTGATTGAACCCATGTGTAACTTCCATTGTCTTAACCCAAAATCCTTTATGTTACTTGGGGGGTTCATCTATGAAATGAAACCTCCCCAAGCTTCCAACGTCTCCCATGGATGGTCAATGGTGTAACCTCCCACCTTTCATTAAGGTCTCACATGGGGGTTTCATCTTGAGATGAAACTCTTCCCCTTCTTCCAAAGTGCAGACTAAAATTGAATTTGAAATGCCATAACCTCTTTGTGTAACTCCATGAAACGGAGCTCCATTTATCTCCATCTTTGGAGTTTCATGCATAAGCCATAGTTCTCATATTTCCAACGTGCATAATACTTGCATTTGAAATACTATCTCTCACCAAACCTAACTCCCAAAAACACCACCTCCATTAATTTCTTATCTTGGAGTTACATGCATGAAGTACCTCTCCCATGCAATTCCAACGTTTTTCATTGTTTAAAAACTTGCAATCAGTACACGCCACTCTCATTCACTCACTTAAAATATTTATTCATCCAACTCATTTATTTAACTCACCCAACTCAACTCATTCATTGTAATGCAACTCAACCCATAAATTCAACTCAACTATTATCCATCATTTAATTTATCTCAATCCCACTCAAACCTTAAATAAACTTAACCCAATTAAGTTTTGAACTCAATTAATGGTCAAACATGTCAACCACGACCCATTGGGTCCAATTTAGCCATTTTGACCCATTTGACCCGATTACAACTCTTGACCCGTTTGAGTACATTTCATCCATTTATTTGTCTTGTAAACAAAGCTACTAACCATTGGATCTTGATTGGACCATTGGCCCAACACTTTACCCATTTAAATTCATATCAAAATAAATCACAATGGCAATTCCGTGAATATGAATAAATTCATGTAAATTGATATCTTTGAAATTCCAGGGTGTTACAATACAATCCTCCTTTTATAATTTTCGTCCCGAAAATCGAACGAAGTAGGATTTCGACATACATCACACAAACAACTCAGGATGAGCCGTTCTCATCTCTCATTCGAATTCCCAAGTGGCTTCTCATCAGCAAGTCTATCCCATACCACCTTGACGAACTGAATCGCTCGGTTCCGCAACACCCTTTGCTCATTCTCTATTATTCAGACCGGTTTTTCGATGTAAGTGGTGTCGCTTTGCATATCTATGTCTTGCACATTCAAAACATGAGACGAATTGGGGTTGTACTTCCTCAGCATCGACACATGGAATACATCATGTAGAGACGCCAATTGGGAAGGAAGTACCAACTGATAGGCTACATCCCCCATCTTTCTTATAATTGGAAACGGTCCCACATATCTTGGCGACAGTTTCCTTTTCTTCCCAAATCTCATGTGACCTTTTCGTGGCGAGACCTTCAAGAATACCATGTCTCCCACTTCAAATTCGAGAAACCTCCTCCTTTTGTCAGCATAGCTCTTTTGCCGACTCTGTGCAGTCAATAAGTGCTGACGTATCAACTGAATCTGTGCTGTAGTTTCTGCAACCAACTCGGGTCCTATCAGCGCAGGCTCGCTGACGTCGGTCCAGCACACTGGTGACCTGCATGGTCTACCATACAAAGCTTCGAATGGTGCCATCTGAAGGCGTGCTTGGTAGCTATTGTTATAAGAAAACTCCACCAGGGGGAAATGATCCTCCCATCCACCTTTGAAGTCTAGCATGCACGCCCTCAGCATGTCCTCCAGTGTTTGTATTGTTTTTCCGACTGCCCATCAGTCTGTGGATGGAATGCTGTGCTAGTCAGTAAATTTGTCCCCATGGCTGACTGCATACTCTGCCATACCTTGCCGGTGAATCGGCCATCTCTATCAGATACGATTGTCCGAGGAATACCATGTAATCTGATGATGTCCTTGATATACCGCCGACCCAATGTCTCAGATGAATCCGACATCTTGATAGGTATAAAATGCGTGGATTTGGTCAGTTGGTCTACCATGACCCATATAGCGTCATTGCCCTTCGAGGACCTCGGTAATTCCGTCACAAAGTCCATGGAATGTGCTCCCATTTTCATTCTGGCACAGATAAGGGTTTGAGTAACCCTGGTGGCTTCTGGTGTTCCGTCTTAACTTGCTGACAAGTTAAGCAATGAGCTACAAACTCTGCAACATCCTTCTTGAGTCCATGCCACCAATAATGTCTTTTTAAGTCATGATACATTTTTATGCTACCCGGATGAATGGAGAGCTTGCTCTGATGTGCCTCTATCAGTAATTCTTTTCTGCAGCTTCTTGGCACATAAATTCTACCCCGGAACATAAGACCCTGTCCTGGTCATAATTCCCAGTCCGGTATAACTTCGCCAATAGACATCTTGGCCCATATCTCTACCATTTTCGATCTGCTCGCTGCTTCTGTTCAATCTTTGTAACCATGTTGGATCGTATGATCAAATTGTACATACTCCCATGGTTTGTGATGTATAGATTGAACTCTCGAATGGTATTTAACATCTCCCATTCGGTCGTGATCAGACATGCCACTGATGCATGAGATATGCGCCTGAGAGCATCCACCACCTTGTTTGCCTTTCCCAGATGATATCGGAGCGCAGATTCATAGTCCGCCAGATATTCCATCCATCTACGCTGCCTTAGTTTGAGCTCTTTCTGATCAAATAAATACTTCAAGCTCTTATGATCTGAAAAGACTTCAAACTTCTCACCATATAGATAGTGTCTCCAGCTTTTAAGAGCGAAGACCACTGCAGCTAATTCCAAATCATGTATGGGGTAGAGGCGTTCATGTATCTTTAGTTGTCTTGAACATATGCTACTACACGATCACGTTGCATGAGTGAACATCCCAGTCCCTCTCCTGATGCATCACATTGCACTTCATAACCTTTGCCTCTTTCCGGCAAAACTAAAATAGGAGCAGTTGTAAGTCTCTCTTTCAACTCCTCAAACCTCTGATTGCACAACTCTGACCACTCATATTTGACCCCTTTCTGAGTGAGTTGAGTCAATGGAGATGCCATTTTAGAGAAATCCATGATGACCTTCCTATAATATCCAGCCAAACCCAGGAAGCTACGGATCTCAGTGACATTCTTCGGTGCTTTCCACTCCCTCACTACTGCCACCTTAGCTGGATCAACGGCTATACCATCAGCTGTTATAACATGCCCTAAGAATTTGACCTCAGGTAGCCAAAATTCACATTTGCTTGCTTTGGCATACAACTTGTTCTGTCTCAAGGTGTTCAATACTATTCGTAGATGCTCAGCATGATCCTCCCGACTCTTGGAATAGATCAGGATATCGTCAATGAACACTATAACAAAGTGATCCAGATATGGATGGAAGATTCTGTCTATTAAGTCCATGAGCACAGCCGGTGCGTTGGTAAGCCCAAAATGCATGACTACAAATTCAAATAGTCCATACCGTGTCCTGAAAGCTGTCTTCTCTATATCCACCTCCCTGACCTGGATTTGATGATAACCGGACATCAGGTCAATCTTGGAAAAGTGACTGGAACCCCTCAACTGATCGAATAAATCATCGATCCTGGGTAGAGGATATTTTTTCCGGACAGTTAGCTGATTCAACTTCCGGTAGTCCACACACATTCTGAGTGAACCGTCCTTCTTTTTCACAAACAACACTAGAGCTCCCCATGATGATGTGCTGTTCCGAATGCAACCCAGTCTGAGTAACTCATCAAGCTGCTTCTTCAACTCGGACATTTCTGCTGGTGCCATCCGATAATGGGGTAGAGACACTGGTGAAGTACCAGGATACAACTTGATCTCAAATTGAGCTCCCTCATAGGTGGTAAACCAGGGAGTTTTTTTGGAAAGACATCAGTAAATTCTTTCACAATTGCTGGAAGCTTAGAGACTGGTGCTTTGTATGACAATATTGTTCAACACCAAATGGTGCAACCCTTCCTGCAGTCTGCTTTGCGTGTCGGCACGAACTATATACTGTTTTCCCTCGGGTGACCAAAATGTCACTCTTCGGCGATAACAATCAATATTGGCTTGATAACTTGCCAACCAGTCCATGCCGAATAATATCGTACTCAGTCATGTCGAGTACCAGATAATAGAACTCAAATCTGAGTCCAGCGAGTTCTGTATTTATGGCCGTGCATATGAGTCCCAAAGACGTGTCTCCGACAGGGGATACTATTGTGAGTGTTGTGGACAGCTTTTGAACTAGAGTACCAGTTGCAGTTATAAATGATGCAGATATAAAGGAGTGTGAAGCTCCAGAATCAAATAGTGCATAAGCATAAGAATTACTGACAACTGCCATACCTTGAATCAAAGAATGATCCACATCCTCAGGAGGTGCTAAAGCAAATAGTCGTCCAGATCCAGTAGGATTAGGCTCCCGTCCCGCCTGATTATATGTCCTTCCTCCTCGGGAGTTAGCTGGCCTAGCTGGTGGACGGAAAGATCCTCTGGAATATGAGAGTTTATTGAGCTTTGGACAGTATCTCTTGAAGTGACCTGGATGATCACAGTGGAAACAGTTGTTCACCCCTCTGAATGACTGAGTGAATGATGCAGATGGGAGAGCTGGTTGGGACGAAAGCCCCCGGTGGACCCAGTAGATGGTGAGGGTCTATTGAAGTTCGGATGGAAACTCTTGTTGAGCTGGAACCCACCCCTCCCACTTGGAGCTTGGCGGTTGTCAAACCGCACTATTGCATTCAACTCTTGTTCCGCTATGGTGCCTTGCTGACCACCTCAGCCAGTGTGGTGCACTTGAATATGGTCACTTTGGCCTTGATGTTTGGCCATAAACCCCTCTCAAACTTCCTTGCCCTGCGATGTTCTGTATCCACCATATAAAATGCATAGATGGATAGACTGAGGAATTCCCGATGGTACTCTGCCACTGTCATAGAACCCTATACCAAGGACAGAAAGGCTTGCGTTTGTCGCTCCTTCTCCTCCTCTGGAAAGTAGTGTTCTAGAAATGTCGCTGAAAACTCATCCCATGTCATGGCCGTCCTCTCTCTAACTGGTATGAGTTCCCTTTGCTTCTCCACCACCTCCGACCATTTACCGGCATCTTCTATCAGTTGTGAAGTAGCCAGTAGAATCCTGTCAGCATGACTCGAGATCTTAAGTAAATTTAAGATCTGAGTGATCTTCTTCAGCTAGTGCACAGCTCCGACAGCCCTTCCTTCCCTTTGAAGTAGGGAGGGCGCTGTTGTTGAAATTCTCGAGCCATACTCCGGTCATTGGCATCTTTAGAACTTTCACTTCCATTCATATGTTGCTGGAGTACAGAGGTTACCACTGCTTGAACTAAGCCCTGAAGTTCAGGCGGCACATGTGGTATATGTACACCACTGTTCCCTTCTTCCTCCTTCCGTGATGAATGTTCACTTTCCTTCTCTTCTCGCCGGGAGTGATGTGATTCTTCCTCATTGCGTGAATTTTCCTGAAAAGATGGCTCCTTCTCAGGTTGAGTTACCTCTTTCTCCTGTATAGATGGCTCCCGTTCATGTATAGATGGCTCCTTCTCATGACGGATGCGTGGTATCTCTTTCTCTTTACCTTTCTTGCTTTGTGAGATTCTTTTCTTTGGTGCCATTTTTCCCTAAGTCATAAAAACATTAATGACTTAGCCTCTTCATAAAGTTTGTGTTTTTCACTATTTTGGGGAGATTTCCAAATAAGCAACCTTGGTTTTCTATTTGTTTTTGAGGGGAGAATCTCTAAATTCCCTATGTTTGTTTTTCTCAATTGGGGAAAATATTGGGGAAGTATATCCTATTTTGCTATGTTTTGTAGATCCATTATATTGACTGTACTTTTGCTACCTTTGTTGTTCTCAGATTGATTGTTCAGTCTGAGTCCACAAAGTACATTAATCTGCCCCAGTCAGCGGACTCTGAAGAGTCGATCAGTTTGGATTCTTATCCGTCAGTGAGACATGAAACCGTCTTAATATTACTTCGGAAAATTCAACTTCCTGTTTCTCTCTGATACCAACTGTAACACCCAGCCCTTTTCACTCTAATTTTCAGAGTTTATTTTTTTTTATAATAATAATCAAGTGATCAGGGCGGAGTGTCACGACGCGAGTTAAGTTCAGACTTCTAAAGTCCGACACTTAACTGGCCAAGCCCATGTGCGGTGGATTAAGCCCATAAGAATCGATCCACACATGATACAATAAACTTGCAGAATATACTTAGTCTTTAACTAACTGAGGTTATAACAAATCCTAAGACTAATCCATTTTTTCTTAAACTTAAGATAGCAAAGTACATGATCAAATTCTCCAATATTACTAAATAACCTTAGTCAACCATTCATTCAAAACCATAGTAGCTATTTAACTACATTATTACATGCCAACACCATTAAATATCAAATTACATTGTCCAAATAACTTAAACAAAAGTCCGTAAATAGTCCATTCAAATTGCCCAAGCTCCTATGCTCAATGTATGCTTTTGTCTTGGTGAAATAAATCAACCAAGGACTGATTTCATATCAGTAACCAGCTGCTGTTCTTGATCTTGGAGAGATGATAACCATCCAAGGGAGAGTGAGAGATCCAAAACTTGGTTCCAAATGGGGTGGTCGGCCAAATAGATGGGTTTTGATTGAACCCATGTGTAACTTCCATTGTCTTAACCCAAAATCCTTTATGTTACTTGGGGGTTTCATCTATGAAATGAAACCTCCCCAAGCTTCCAACGTCTCCCATGGATGGTCAATGGTGTAACCTCCCCCCTTTCATTAAGGTCTCACATGAGGGTTTCATCTTGAGATGAAACTCTTCCCCTTCTTCCAACGTGCAGACTAAGATTGAATTTGAAATGCCATAACCTCTTTGTGTAACTCCATGAAATGGCATCTCCATTTATCTCCATCTTTGGAGTTTCATGCATAAGCCATAGTTCTCATATTTCCAACGTGCATAATACTTGCATTTGAAATACTATCTCTCACCAAACCTAACTCCCAACACCACCCTCCATTAATTTCTTATCTTGGAGTTACATGCATGAAGTACCTCTCCCATGCAATTCCAACGTTTTTCATTGTTTAAAAACTTGCAATCAGTACACGCCACTCTCATTCACTCACTTAAAATATTTATTCATCCAACTCATTTATTTAACTCACCCAACTCAACTCATTCATTGTAATGCAACTCAACCCATAAATTCAACTCAACTATTATCCATCATTTAATTTATCTCAATCCCACTCAAACATTAAATAAACTTAACCCAATTAAGTTTTGAACTCAATTAATGGTCAAACATGTCAACCACGACCCATTGGGTCCAATTTGGCCATTTTGACCCATTTGACCCAATTACAACTCTTGACCCGTTTGAGTACATTTCATCCATTTATTTGTCTTGTAAACAAAGCTACTAACCATTGGGTCTTGATTGGACCATTGGCCCAACACTTTACCCATTTAAATTCATATCAAAATAAATCACAATGGCAATTTCGTAACTATGAATAAATTCATGTAAATTGATATCTTTGAAATTCCAGGGTGTTACAGTTCTTTTTAAACACAAGTGGGATTTATAGAGCTCGAGCCAGGGCAGAAGCGAGAAGCTAACCTTTTGTCCCTTTTGGCCCATTGATTCGCATGACTGGATTTTCCTCGTTCGATAGTGATTTTAGGACGTGACTGAGGTGCCATCTTTGTAGGCATGGCTTTTCCTAGATGAGGTCCTTAATCAATGGCTCGAAGAGGGATGAGATGAAACCTGAGCTTTACTCGATCTATGATAATCACAAGAATGGTGATTTTCAGGCTTCTAGAGACTTGAAAAATGAAAACCGCATGATTTTCTCGTGAGAAATCACTTCGACAGGTCCTATCGACTGGTCTAGGGCACGGAAGGAGAATGAGGGACCACACACCTTCGCGGGAGAGGAGACAACGAATTGAA